>KN472343.1:0-26002 GCA_000787095.1 Periophthalmodon schlosseri
TAATTTCAGTTATAATAAAACAAAAAATCACTTGCTTGAATGTACTAGTACTCAATAAAAACTTGACAGAGACAAAACCAGGACTAAATGAAGGTTAATCATTAATAAAATCAACTTTATTTAACATATTTTTAAAAACAGTGATTTTTTTGTCTGATGGAGAACCTTGGTGTTATCAATGATTGTGTCAGCGAATATCGCGATATCGATACTTTTGCGATATATTGTGCAGCCCTAGCCTAACCTTTTCAGATGGCTTCACTGGATTCTACAGGTATGTAGTAATAACTGCAAAATCGGTTAAAGACACACTTTGTTTCTGGTGAAGGGTTCACCACGCCAACTGCTTGTCGCCATGGAGATAGTAATAATGATAATGCCTTACACTACATGCTACGCTACACTGCAGTCATTATTCATTCACTCCACAATGGGTGGAGTTACTATTGTAACCACAGCTGTCTTGTGACAGACTCATGGAAGCAAGGCCACCAATCTGCACTCACTCTTGCTTAAGGACACAACAACAGAACTTGCTCCAAGCGGGACTCGATCCTCTGACCTTTGGGTTGGCAGACCATTGCTCGAACCCCCGAAATATTCCACATTGTATATATTCCACAGTTAAGTATTAAGCTTGTCTTCTGCCATGGAGATGAACAGATAATACCAGGCCAAGTTACAGGTCAGATCTGTGGAGAGGCAACCTAAAGATGTAAAATAAACACATTTAATGCCATACTGTGAAACATTCTGAGTGAAGCAATGACATCTTCATAACACAAGCAGGTGCAGAGGCTCCACTAAGAAAAGTTACATAGTTCACGTTTTAAATGAAAATACCTCTATGTGGCATCTTAACATTTTAAACTGGATAAGGTTTAAATTTGAGGTGGAGGACACGTACACAATATGGTATAAGTATCAGTACCATATTCTAACACTACATAGTCTCAGTGCTAACCAGTGAGTAACCTATTTCAGAGGGCTGTCAAAATGATAAAATGGTGCGGAATCTAGTGCTATCTTCAATCTAATGTTAAAATGATGATCTCTGTTTTCTCTAAGTGGGTTAAGGATCCATTGTTGCAGTTGAATAGGACTTTGGACTTGCGTGTGATTGTGCTTAAGCATGAAAGAATAGCCTATTTTCACTCACATCACTATGATACAATACTAGCCCACGAAACAGCTTGGATCTAGACAGAAACTACTATAATGTACCAAAGCAATACTCTACAGATCGTTTACAGGGGAATTCAAGATACGAGCAGAGACAACACAGTGCTATCAAATGAACAATGCATACAAAGCACACATATTATGCCAAAGTGGCTTTTTTAAGCTTTTAACCATGTTGGTTTCAAAATTTTCAGGATTGTTACGTCAAAGGTGGAGACACTGGGCTGTTTTTAAGTCCATAAATCATTGCCAGACTTGTTTTAAGCCTTTCTGCTGTCAAATCACGTTCATTACTACCGCGTGCTTGTCAGGTATGTTTGTTATTAGCTAAGATTGGTTTTTTCCCCCATGGTAATTCCCTTTGCTGCCACTAAATCGGGCTCTACATCAGATTCCTATATGGGGGCTGCTCAAAAAAAAAGAAAAAAGTCTGATTCCATACAAAGACATTATTTTAAGTTCTAAAACGAGATGCCAAAACATGTTAATAATGATCAGTTTGCCCTATATTCTGACATTACTTTCTGGAATCCATCTGAGCAAATATGGTTAGTTACTTGAAGACTATAATTTCTGCATGACTGACAGTAACTGTCCATGAGTTTCCGTTTACAATTCAAAACAAATTCAGAATTGTCAAGTCCTACAAATGGCGTCCATAAGAGGAACAAACAGACTAAAACCCATGAGTAAGTGTATCTGTAGTGATACTAGAAAGACAGGAAAGGTCAAAAGTTAACCCAGAGAAGAAAAAATAAATAAAATAACAGGCAAATTCCAAAGTTTGCAACCAACTTTCCAACCAAAAGCCCGAAGTCACTATGAAACTTGCAGCAAATTGACTACTTAGTGAATGCAACGTCTTGGTATATTGCAAAACTTTCACTTGTACTTTATGGAGGAGATATTAGGTCATGTCACTGTTGTTCCGCATTTTTGCATTTTAGCGTTTCAAGAGGCAATTTAAAACAAATTATGAATTCTGAATCCATAATAGGAACAAATAGACTAAAACCCATGAGTAAGCATGTCTATAGAGCTGCTAGGAAGACAGGAAAGGTCATGATCGGGACTAGCTGGCAAGAAAAAATGCAACAACACAGTTTGGGAAACTTTTTCTAAAACAGCCCAAAATTGCTATAAATCTTGTAGGCCTGTCATGATATATACTATATTGACTTAACGACAGATGGAACAATACTTTTTGTGGGTCAATATTTCTCGTGGGGACTTTTTCTTTGTACCAGTAGGAAAATGTTGTTTTTGTTGTTTTTTTGGTGTACTACAATGAGATTAGAGCTTTTGACAGTTATGAATAATCATGAACTTCAGTTGAAAACAGAATTTTACATACACGATATAAAGACACATATGCTTTTTTTTTCTCACTGTCAGACATGAAATCAGACTAAACTTTTCCTGTTTTAGGTCCATTAGTGTTACCAAAATAATTTCTATTTGCCACATGCCAGAATAATGAGAGAAGTATTTTTTTTTAAACAATTTGTCTTTACTTTCTTCAAAGTCAGAAGTCAAAGTCAATATATCGCACTTCAAAATTTGTTATCTTGACAGGCCTATCGTGTAGTAAAACAACCTTACTTGGTGAATCCAAGGTCTCGGTATATTGCAAAACTTTCACCCGTACCTTATGGAGGAGATATTAGGTCATGTCACTGTTGTTCCATATTTCATTTACAATCTGTGCCTAGATGTAATGGAGTTTAATGTATGGAAGTCATTACACTGAAGTATTTTCAAAGACTCCCTGCACCTGTGGGACCAGGGGAAATGAAGGCATCAGTTGTGAGTGAATTAAAAATAGATACGAGGAGCAGGTACAGGTGATGGCCACATTTCTGGCGAAGAAAACTCATTGCTTCTTGGAACGCCGCTGTAAAAACGATTCTATCAATCCCTGCAGCCTTTTCCCGAGGGGTGCTACGCAAATATTCAACTATTCATTTGTACTGCACATTCAGCTAAGAAGTCAAGCTTTACACTGCCGCGGTATATTCTCAAAGGAGCCAAACTAGTTGTTTATTGATACTTTGCAGCTGATGTTATCAATATTCCCTGGAGGTGTGACGCTAACTGGATGCACTTCTCTGTTTGAAGCTCTGTTACTAAAGTTGGACTTTAATCTGAGCTTTGTTTTAACACAATCTGACCAGAAAGAGCTGACTTAGCTGGAAATGGGAAAGATGAGGTGATTCGTGCTGTTAAACAAGTCCCGCTCAAATAGCATTACAGTCACAAGCTAGCTAGCGTTAGCCAACAGTTTGTTCAGTTAGTCACTCTCACCTTTTTGCTGAAAATCAAACAACTAAACAGGACCATTTTGTATTTTTTCTTGAGTTTTCAGACAATCTAAAAACATATTAGGCTGTGTTTGCCAATATGTGCGTTGTATCACTATAGTAACTACTGAACATTCCTCCATAGACATGCATGCAGCCCCCCCAAACAAAAAAAACATGAAACAAACAAGCCAAATGTGTCTTTTACTGATAACAATTGGAATGTTTATTTAGTCTTACAAAAGCATTGGGCATGATGATGACTGGGCAAAGTTGTTTATGTTATAATTTGGTGAATTGGTTCTCAAACGATTATCCAATCAGAAAGCAAAATGACCCTCACACGACTCTCTCATTTGGGTTGCCAGTTTCAATGCCGAAATCCAGTTGCTTTAAATCTAAAAGGACTCTCTCTGATCTGAATCCTCACTACCACAGCGAATCAATTCCTACAAAGACAACAGTTGTTAGCAGGAATCAGTAGGGGCTAACGCGCTAAAGTCGAGCCAAGTGCACTTAAAAAAACACATGAAACGAACAGCAAACTCTCACAATAGCGCGCACAATGCATCCATAAAAGTTATATGTCTCGCACTTTGGAGGTTTATTAACATTTAATAGACTCCAGGAGGAAGCTCTTAGACAATACCGCACTAGAACTCACAATGGATTTCCCTGTTACTCTTTTAAAACAATAGCTTTCTGATGTCTCCTCTACAAAAGGCTGTGATGACCCCATAGGACTTGGAAATAGCGCACAAAAAGCATATCGCGTGCACTAGAATATGCCGGTCTTATAAGGATAGACCATAACTCTTCTGTGGCGTTTATGATGTTTTCAGTAATACAGTGGGAATAGCGGTGACATCAGACAGACAGTGTGTGGAGTTTGATATACTCAACACTTTAACAGAACAAAGAAGATCACAGCAAAGTTATGAGTCGTGTTTATAGTTATTATAGCTCCAACAACAGAGGGAGTGCTGCAAAAACAAACGTCTACTGAAGTTAAAATGACTTGAATAAGAGAAATGAGCTGTTTGATTCAGATTTTCATTTTAGTTTGAAAGAACTATATGTAAGATTTGATCTCGCTAAACATGTTCAAATCATTTGTAATGCTGATTTATTCTTAATTACAAAAAAACATTGGACATAATAGCCAAGTTGTTATAAATATATTATAATTTGGTGTTTTGGTTCTGAAGATGATTATCCAGTCAGAAAGCAGAATGAGCTTCACATGTCAATTGGGTTGCCAGTTTCAGTGCTGAAATCCATCATTCTGATCTGACTGGTCACTACCTAAACCCCAGCACCTGCAGCCAATCATGAATCAGTGCTAGTGCAGCCTCTGCAGCTCAGTGAGTGAATTCTGGAGGTTCTAAGCTTTCACATGAGACATGGCTTGTCCGGAGAATTGTGTTTGTTTTTCGAAATCAAGTTGCAGTTATCAGTCTGAAGAGTATAATCTCTTTTACTATACCTGAAATAAGCTAATAAAAACAGCGTATTCTGTCTATACTGCATTGATTTGATATGTTGTGTTCAGTCAAAGTTGACACCTTTTTTTGTTCTTGTAACTGTTAACGTGTTGTTGTCAATGTAACTGCTTTTGTATGTGACACTTGGTTGCTATGCCGACAAGGATGTGAAGGTTCTATTGGTCAGTTACTGGTCTGTTTTGGAAACTGGCTCTAGCGAGTTGAGACTGCTGTTGTTTTGCTCTTGTTCTGGCGTGGGTTACGGCCTACAGTAGCCCTTGTGTTCAGAAATAACCAGAAGCAATTTGACGGGTTTCCTTACACGAGAATGCTACAATACTAATATCAATTGCTTTGAAATGATAAAAAAAAACAACAAAAAAACATATGTCTTGAAATCGGTCAGTAATTATGCATCAAAACAAAATCTAAGCTACTCAAAACCTCTTAATTCAAGTCCTTTTAACTCTCGTAGCCTTGATATCAGCTCCGCACCTGTTTTGGGGTCGACGGAGAAGTAGGGCTGCCCCTGGAGGATGCTGTACACGACTTTGGCGCTGTTCCCATAGGTGGGGTCGTCTGCGTCAGTCGCGGTGACCTGCAACACTGACGTCCCTGAAGAAGAAGAACAGAACACAAACAAAAGGGCTTTAAAAGGAGGACTCTGCCAAGACTATTTTTATGTTATGAGTGAGTCAAGTGAGTCAGGTTTTGAAGTAAACATAGTCGGAATAATGGGGCATGATGCGTGGATATGAAAGGTTAGCAACTTGAGGGCATCTTTCCAAAAAAAGTATAGAATTTTCTGGTCCACAGCAAACCATGAGACATTATCACTCGTAGTCGTAGTAGAATCCTATTGTTTTACATCAACACAGTAAAAACAAAAGATTCGAAATTAAGGTAGAACATCTGGTTAGAGAAACAAATCTTTTTTTAAACTAAAAACTTGATTCTGATACGACGATGATAATAAAAATGCGCTTTCTTTAGACAATAGAATGCCACTTGCAATATTAAATAATAGTATTTTCTTTTATATTTCCATGTGGTCTTATATCTGTGTAATCCCTCAGTCGTCCAGTAGGTTCCATAGTGGTCCCTGGGCGTAAACTAGTCTATGTGTCTTATACTCGTTCTGATACAGCTCAAGATTGTATCGATACCTACTCAAAAGAGTATCTTGTTTGGATTCTAGTTTTAGTATCGATAGTATCTGATTTCCGATACTTTTGACAACCCTAATATGGAGCGGTAATATGCAAATTCAAAACCATATTAGATACTTAACTGAAGACTAGAAGACAATTGACCAACGGTGCTCAAACTCTTAACACAAAATACCATCTACAAAAATATAACGTCTTCCGAATATTACTAGATGTAAACCAAGTCTATAATAGGACCATTTCAGGGCTAAACTAGGTCTTAAGTATTGGACTGCAGTGTTCTAAAATGAGGCGTGACCCAAAGGAATCCATGTACCAGTAGAAATAGCTGCGTACCACCAATAGCACCAGTACCACAGTTTGAGAACCAGTAAATTAACCAGAACACTTGCATATTAAAGGTCGACTGTAGCGTGAGGCTCATTAGAAGACATGTGTGTAGCACTGTTTTGCATATTTTTCTTACTTAGCAATTAGCGGCCAAATGTGCATAAATGTTAACAACCATGTAGACATTTCTTAAATTAAATGTTACACCGGACAAATTGCACCAAAACCATAACAGGTCAAAACATTGGCTGTAATTTTGATTTTTTTTTTTTTTTTTTTTTCATAATGCAACACAAAGCCTGCATTAAAAAGTGAACTTTAGAAAATGGAGCTAATAAGTTAGGTGCTGACTCGTTTAACTTGTAGGCAAATGTGACAAACATATAAACGACAACCATTTGTTTCTGCCGTCTAAAAAATAAATAAATAAACAAATATTGATGTCTTATTAAAATGAATGGGACAGAATGTGTATATCAGTACATATGTGCATAAATAATTCCTGGTAGAAGCTGATCACATCAGAAACACCAGAATAATCAATCAAAATACACCTAAATAAGCGCTTCCATTAACGAAAGCACAGACAATAAAACTGCAGATACCACAATATATTAAACTAACCATATGTGGTGCACATTAGGAGGCCTTAAAATGGCGACATAAACAGATAGAAACTTTATTTTTAGAAGGACCCCCGAACTTCCAAACAAGCGAGATAAAACTTGGAGACGCTTCATCATTTAAACTTATTTAAGAACTGGGTGTGAACCACTAAGCTTCCATTTAACACTCGAGGTGTTGCTCAAACAGCATTACAGGCTTCATTAACCCATTATAATTGCACTATGGAGGCTATGCTTGCACTACAGGCTTATGTGATGCATTAGAGTTATTAACAAATACACCACCAACTCTTTTCTCTCAACATATTCACTTTTACTGCACAGAGCATGTTGTATTTCCTGGACGTGAGCCTGGTTATTTTGCTCTTGGGAAATAAACTAAATGAATTAAAATTCTGATGGTGGTCAACACGTAACAAGTTTTTTCTTGTATATCGGAACAAGGCAAGTGGGAATGTCAACCAGAAAAAAAAAACAATTGAGTGCATTTTAATCGTGATTACAATTGTTGCTCCATTCTGCTAGGAACGGGGCAATATACCATAGCATTGCTAATAACAATAAAGTGTCTGCGGTACATTTTGAATAATCATGGTAATCGTCAACAAAGATAAGCACCATTATGCCACCAGACTGTAGATTCCATTATCTACTCTGGATCATTGTTGTTTTCACAAAGTGCAATTCTATAATAGTTTAAATGGAAATTATTCAGAATACGAAATTATTAATGTATTTTTTGCTTAAGTGCGTGATGCGTATACTCACTTGAGTGTATATGTACTTCACATTTTCAAACCGTGAACAATTTTAATAATTTTCAAGATATTATTTTGAATTGCACTTACTTATCCCAGATATCTTAGGTGTGGGAGAGTAAAAAGGCCCCCTTGTCCCGGTTTAAAGGGATACTGTCCTGAAGAAGTCGGACTGCAGAAGGCGCTGTAGTCCAGCCTCCACCAGTAAGAAGACAGCTCCAAAACCTGTTTAAATCAGCCGACCGGACACGTCGCGGCAACATCAGGTAACCACTCTGAGGAAGACCACTAGTAAGTCTAGAATTTCTTAACATTATAGTCTATTCTTTCTAAACATGCAGAATAAGAATATTTTCAATTATAATCCACTCAAATCATTGAGAATGTGATTGTCTATTCAGCCCTAGCCTCAACAATGTTTCTTCAGTGCTCTCAATCTGTCAAATCCACACAAACACATTTGACCTGGTTTAAACTTGATCTGGTCCCGGTTTAGTCCTGATGTAGACTTTGGTTGGTCCCGGTTTAGTCCTGATCTAGACTTGGTTTGATCCTGGTTTAGTCCTGAAGTATTTCTGGTTTGATCCCGGTTTAGTCCTGAAGTATTTTTGGTTTGATCCCGGTTTAGTCCTGATGTAGACTTGGTTTGGTCCTGGTTTAGTCCTGATGCATTCTTGGTTTGATCCTGGTTTAGTGCTGATCTACACTTGGTTTGGTCCTTGTTTAGTCCTGATGCATTCTTGGCTTGATCCTGGTTTAGTCCTGAAGTATTTTTGGTTTGATCCCGGTTTAGTTCTGATGTAGACTTGGTTTGGTCCCGGTTTTGTTCCAAGTTCAGTCCAAATTCATGTGTGTGTGCAAGTACGAATGCACTCTATGGGAAATACTGAGCGAATTAAATTATCCACGCCACAAAATCAAGTTGTAAAAGTGAAATATAATTCTTGTGGGTAGAAGAGGAAATGTAGCAGGTTAAAAAGGCTAATCTCAGCCTTTGTGCATAGAAATTGACCTGTGCTTGCACCGTTCAGCACAAATTGAATTAGTTGGGGCTTTTAAGAGAAGTGATTCGAAACCACCCAAGCCTCTTGTAGTAAAGACGATTCCCGTAGAAATTCCCAGTAAGAGATGATCGGACATCCTGAAGTCTAGCGCTCTGAAGCTGTTGTTTTATCACAATAAGGAAGGATCTGATTGCATAGTATAATAAGATAAGTTAGGGTTTACAGTTACAGATCTTAAGGCGCTGTATCTGTTTTTTACCGTCTCAAAAACGTGAAAAACGGAACTAGTTCATTTTAAACGGTTTGCAGTGATTCAAAGTTATTCCTCACTTACCTTCTGCTCAATCAGTTATTCACCACGATGAGTTCATAAGCACTTTTCACAACTCTCAGAGGCTAGAGCAGAGTTTTGCGTCGCAGTAATGCTAACAACAGAATACTCGAATACTGATCGATACTAAAACTAGTACCGAAACTAGATACTCGTTTGAGCAAGTATCAATACTAAACCAATCACATCAACAGGACAGAAATGAACCTTTCCTGAATAGCTTTAGAATGATCTTGAGCTGTATCAGAACAAGTATAAGACACATAGACTAGTACACGCCCATGGACCACTATGGAACCTACTGGACGACTGAGGGATTACACCGATATAAGGCCACATGGTAAAAAAAAAAAACAGTACTACGATTTAATGTTGTAAATCACATTGTAGAGAGAGTGTTTTTTATTGTCATCATGGTATCGGAATCAGTATTGAGCGTCGAGTCTATTCCTCAGTATCAAAATTTTAGTATTGTGACACTATGGCATATTAATGTATCTTTTTTAAGTAACAATTGAGCATAAAAGGCATTATTATTTCAGTTTGTGATATCACTTCTTCAATAAGTCTATGGTACATCACTCACCACCGGCTCCCTGTAGTTTTTCCCGTGTCTATAAAGAGCTCTTTTTCTATCAGGTTTCTCAATGGCCTTGTTAAGCTTTCTCCAGTCTGCAGAAGTCCATAACATAACACTTTACTTGTGACATAACTGAAGGTATAAAAAGACTGAACCAACAGAAAGAACATTTTGTAACTGTATGAAAGTCTCAGTTGTATAATGGCACAGATTATATACTTATTTCAACAAATATATATAGCAATATAGCGTCTAACGTTTTAAAGGTCCTGTATTACACAAAGCTGACTCTTGTGAGCTTTTAGCCATGTTTGAATGTTGTTACCTCCTCAAAAATATACCTGGAGTTGTGTTTTGTTTCATTCACACATGTTTGAGTAATCATGTATTATTTGTTTGTCTACATCTCCAAACTCAAAATGCTCTGTTTCAACCTTGTGATGTCATGAAGCGGTAGTTTACAAGTTAACAGCTACCTTTAACCTTTTGTTTAGCAGAGATACGTAATTCCAGAGCTGAAATCATCCAAATGATTCTCCTGAAGTTGCAGTGGAGCACTTCCTGTATTACCACATGACATCACAATGTGGAACAGTGTTTTCTGTTTGAGAGAAGAACGCAGCCTAAATATGCAGGATTTGAGTGTTGAACATGTGTGAATGAAACAAAACACAACTCCAGGTATGTTTTCGATGAGGAAATATAACATAGATCAGAAAATAAAATGAAATGAAAGGCTGTGTGTTATCTTTAAAGGAGCACTATGTAATGTTTTCGCTACTGCTTTGCCTAGAATGTTGTATGGCATTTAACTTAACTAAAAACTAACCTTTTTCTTTCAATTATAGTCATTTTTACTGCTAAGAAAATGGCTTTGAAAACATGCATACAATCTTACTGTGAGTGGGCTCGTTTCTCCACTGATCTGATCTGGATTTTAAAGGTGCTGTACCTGATTTGAATGTCTTAAAGGCATGAAAATCACCCTAATTATTCACTGTGATGAGTTTATAAGCTCGTTTCACTCCTCTTTGAGACCGAGAGTGGAGTTTTGCCGTGACGATAAAACTAACAGCAAATAGCATGCTAACTGTACACTTCCTGATTCCAATAAAACACTTTATAATTGGGTGTAAACAGCACACAGCAGACTTATTTTGACCACAAGAGCTGTTTATACAATATATCTGTACTGGGGGAAATTTTGCTAAAATACATGGGGAAAAAGTACAGAGCCTTTAATTGGTTTGTTGTTTATTGTTTCCATTTCCAACACTAAAAAAACAAAAGTTTCCATATTAACTTTGCAATCAATCTTACCCTTGTTCCAGCAGCATTTGTATTCAAAACAGTCTAGTGCATGTGCATGTTATGAATACAAACACAATATAATTTGTTTGTGATTATATACAACTGATGAGGCTAATTCTGTGGGCGGAGCTTTCAAATGAGCCCAGACGGGGAGGCGTGTCCGTTTAAAGTTCAAATATTACCAATGTCTATGGAGACGGCACTAACCCACTTTTAATGAAGAGGCAATTAGTCAACAACATATTGGCCGTGGCTCTACAAAACGCAGTCACATATTAGTTTGCTGCTTTGAAATACACATTATACAAGAGGCTATCTCCAGTGCAGTGCATTCAAATGGACTCAAATGAGAGTGTAATGAAAAACATAGCCAGTGCTCCGAAAGACGCTGTTTACAAAGGCTTTCCCCTATTACTCATACGTGCAGTTAGACTCAATGTACCTTTATTAGTTTCAATAAAAAGCATTAAAATTAAATAGAGCAAATGCAACCAATTTTGCTTAGCTACGCCACCGGCCCATTTGGAAAACTCTTAAGGCTGAAATGGGGAAAGGTCAATACTTGTTTTACCACATATGAAATCAAAAGTGAGATAAGGATTGATGACATATATTACATACATATACACTGAAGGGCAATTATGATTGGATGTGCAAAATGGTAGCGGTCTAGAACTGGTTTAGACCTGGTTTAGACCTGGTTTAGACTTGGATTGGTCCTGGTTAATTCCTTGGTTAGACCTGGTTTTGTCCTGGTTTAGCCCTGGTTTAATATTTCTACTCCTGCTTGAGTAACATATTGTACAGTGTAACAGTACTCTTACTTGAGAAATATTATTTTGAATTAACATAATGTTACTTGTTATTTTTGAGTGCCCTACTTACTGTTGTTAATACTAACCATCATAATGTAAATTTAAAGGACCTTTACCAGATTTTTCCCATTTATTTGAGCAAAATTTGCCCCAGTACAGTTATATTGTATACACTCTTGGGATAAAAATAAGTCTGTGTACTGTCTGCATTTAATTATAAGTGTTTTATTGTTCAATAATCAGGAAGCGCATGGATAGCATGATAGTTGTTAGCATTACTATGAAGGTAAAACTCCGCTCTGGTCTCTGAAAGTTGTGAAAAGCACTTATAAACCAGTGGTGGAATGTAACAAAGTAGTACTTAAGTAGAAAATGTAGTACTTTGCGTAGTAGATTTTAAAGTGGATACTTTTTACTTTTACTTTACTACATTTGAGAGCAGGTATCTGTACTTTGAGAGTAGGTATCTGTACTTTCTACTCCACCAAGTGTTTGATCAGGATTTTTTTTTTTATTGTTTGAGACCTGCTGAAAGGGCCAAGGGGTTTATGTTTAACATGTTCATAATTGGAGCAAAAAATAAGTAAGTAAATAAATAAATAAATCAAATCAACTGTTTCTGTTAAACAAAGGTCAGCACAAATCAAAATCAATACATTTGAAGCTTCATTAGATCCCAAAATTTGTATATTAAGTAGTATACTTTAATACTTTTACTATAGATTTTGTTTCCTTTTTTTTTTTTTTTCTTTTAAAAAATTAGGATGCTCTGAATGCATAATGTAAGTCAGGAACAACTTTGGACCTCTGCAAACAGTTTCAAATGAACCAGTTGTGCTTTCCCCATTTTTACGACAGGTACATAATGTTACACTTGACCTGTATAATCCAAATTGCCCGGCACACGCCCAAAACATCAGTGTATCCTGCAAAACAAGAGTATCACTGCCAATTAGCTGCCAACCGCCCCTGCCGCTCCCGAGACAGCAGGTATCGACGAACGCTGGAGGATTAGAGGAGTGGAGTGTCGGACAGTTGATTGTTACGGCCGATTTGAGACGGAAGGAGCCGAACCACAAAAGGAATCGCTCTAAAAGACACTAGAAAACCAGAGGCGGGAGGCGGGCTAATTATTTCTGCCTTTACAGAGAACTGGAATGTGTCTGCCGGGTTATTGATGGGGATTGATTCTTTTGTGCAGCCAACAATAAAGAGGAAGAGTGGACATGGAGGAAGTTTGGAAGACGAGTAGAAATGAAAGTGGACGGACGGAAGTGTTGGAGGAGGTGAGCTCTGGCGATAAACACAGTCGTAGTTAGTAAATATATCTACTTGCCTCTTACATTTACATTACATTCAGCCAGCACAGCTTAAATCTGCTTTATTGACTTTTACAATGCAGCATTTAAAGGTGTACTATGTAACTTTTTCAGGAGGGGGGGCGCCATCTGCTTGCGTCTATGTAGAAGTTAGTGCAATGGAGTCAAGCAGGTAGACCAAATTATGGGTCAGATCTGAGGAGTTTTTTTCTTAGCTCTGTATTATAATTAAGATTTTCCTTCGCTAGGACCCAAGTCACACCCAGTTTACTAATAGTTCTTCTTCATTTTTTTCTTTTTAATTGTTGTTGTTGTTTTTTTGTTGTTTTTTTTTATAAATGTGCGTTACTATGAAAGATGCGTGGTACATTCGCCATTTGTAATTCAAATATAGATCAATGCAAACTTTAAAAAGGCGAAAGACTCTGGTGCAATACTTGAAATTCAGCCAAAACATTAGCACATTTTAGCACATTCCTGATCCATGGTTAAAATATTGTCTAAATACTGTTATCGAGAAAAAAAAAAAGTCTAGAAATTCCCATGGAAATGCCCATTTACGCTGTTTTCTGATCTAAGTTATAATGTTGTTTTGTTCCATTCACACATGTTTAACACACAAAACCCTTTAGGCTGAGTTCTTCTCTCAAACAGAAACCACTCTGTTCCACCTTGTGATGTCATGTGGTAATACAGAAAGTGCTGTACTGTGTTTTTAAACTCCAAACATCTTCACTAGAATCATTTGGATGATTTCAGTCCTGGAATTGCCAATCTCTACTGAACTAAAGGTAAAAAGTAGCTGTTAACTTGAAAACTACCGCTTCATGACATCACAAGGTGGAACAGAGCATTTTGAGCTTTGGAGATGTAGACAGACTAGTAAACCAGGGTTACTCAAACATGCGCGAATGAAACGAAACACAACTCCAGGGATGTTTTTGAGGAAGTAACAACATTATAACATGTCTTAAACCTCACAAGAGTCAATTTTACGTAATATGGGAGGAGGGTAGAGGTTAAATGCCCCACTCATGACTCAAGACATACCGCGAATGGGCAGAGCACGACAGTATCGATACACAAAAGTTTCTCGATGCTTAAGTTACATAGCGGCCTTGTGAATATGCATGGGTTGAGCAGTCAGATATCGAGTGCTTATAAAGATACAGCCTACAGGTCCGGTGGGGTTAGAATTCTTAATCAGATCTGCACATTTACATTTCCCTGCTCACAGACTGACGAAGTTCTACTCTTTAAGATGCCTTTGACAGTAAATACAGTCATTTTTAATACGGGAAATAGGCTAAGGGAGTCAGTGGTAATTACTGGTGGATTCTAAAGGAATTCTCTGTTATGGTACGCTGCGCAATAATTATTAGCATGCATCTAAGTACTGAGGACACTAGGGAGGAAGTAAAAAGCAACATCTAGCATTCTGAATACTAATACTATACTAATGACTTTTTTCTTTTCAAGTTCATGTTTTACTCTCTTTAATACTGTGGTTGAATTGTTAGCTCTCTCGCCTCACAGCAAGAAGGTTCAAGGTGAGACTCCAAGGCCTCTGTGTGCGGAATTTGCATGTTCTCCCTGTGTCCGGGTAGTTTTCTCCAGGTATTCCGGTTTCCCCCATCAACCCAAAACATGCACCGTAAGTAAAATCCTCCAGCTAAGGTAGTCCTGACCAAGACTAACTCAAGATCTGAAGATGGCACCTTCTACCGATCTAATCTATATGAAACGTCAGTCTGTAGCGCAAACCAATAATCTTCCCCTTAAACAGTGATTTACATGTTGACTTTGGGACAAAGAAATTCTTGTTCAGCTAAAGATATGTCCGGCCGATTGATTGGACGACTAAAAAGGGGGCGTGGTAAAAGCTCTCAACACTATTACGTATCTCTGTGTACTGTATCTGATCCAAACTGCACTCACAAGACTACACCTGCAGGGGGAGTTCAGGCAAAAACTCCCAAAACTATTTATGCAGAAGGTGCTAGGAAACAGTCCATTTATACAAAACCAGATTAAACTTGTGAATCACGAGTTTAAACTGACTTTTTACATATAAATACCCCAAAAATACCAGATCTTCAGCAAACTCACGCACTCACTTCCTCTTTCCACTGCTGTCCCATATAAATCCTTATCATCTAAATAAAACGATTGGCCGACTAAGACTCCAACGACTGATAGATCGACTAAACTACTAAAGATCTACAGCCCTCGTTCGCAGCACGTTTTTACCTGGGATGCACTTCCAGATGTCACCTTCTCCCTTTTTCCCAGACTATCAATGCTGCACTATGTTCCATCATGATACAAACTCTCTACTTTGAAGTGTCCACAGCGCTGAATCTCTTTGCCAAACGTATAAACCGGTCCAAAACAGCTCCGACTGCAGTGTGGCCAGCCTTTGGACAACTACCACACGATTTGAAGAAGTACAGTGAGGATATCTGAAGAGCCATTGTGCTTTGAGCCATGAGCCAGTGGACAAGGGAAAAAGGTGGCTCCGTGCCAAAAAGCAGAAAAGAGAATGAAGGAATGAAAACAAGATGGCCACCGCATGACAAAGCTCACAGGAGGAAGTGGAGAAAAAGGCGGAGGAGGTTTAGGGAGAGGAGGAAGAAGAAAGAGGTGGAAGAAATGGAAGAGGAGGTGGAGAAAGTGGAGAAAGAGAAGGCGAAGGAAGAGGAAGAGAAAAAGGATGTGGTGGAAGAAGAGGAGGATGAAGAGAACAAAGAGGTAGAAGAAAAGAAAGAAGAAGAGGAGGAGGAGGAAGAAGAAGAGGGGGAGGAGAAGGAGAAAGAGAAAAGGAAAGTGAAGGCGAAAGAAGAGGAAGAGAAAGATGTGGTGGAAGAAGAGGAGGAGGAAGAGAACAAAGAGGCAGAAGAAAAGGAAGTGGAACAGAAGGATAAAAAGGAGGAGGAAGAAGAGGAGGAGGAGAAAGAGGAGGACGAGGAGAACAAAGAGGTAGAAGAAAAGGAATAAGCGGAGAAGATGGAGGAGGAAGCGGAGGAGAAATGAGGAGGAAGAGGAGAAGCAAAATGACAAGTATGAGGAGGTGGAAGAGAAAAAAGAGGAAGAGGAGGAGGAAAAGGAGGAGGAAGAGGTGGGAAACAAAAAGTAAGAGTAGGTGGAAGGGTAGAAAGAGGAGGAAGAGAAAGAGGAGGAAGAAGAGGAGAAGGAAGAGAACAAAAAGATAGAAGGAAGAGGAGCAGAAGGAGAAAGAGGAGAAGGAAGAAGCGGAGGAGAAATAGGAGGACAAGGAGAACAAAGAGCAGGAAGAAAAGGAATGGGCAGAGAAGGTGGAGGAGGAAGAAGAGGAAGAAAACGCAAGTAAGAGGATGTGGAAGAGAAGAAAGAGGAAGAGGAGGAGGAAAACAAAAAGGAAGGGGAGGTAGAAGGGTAGAAAGAGGAGGAAGAGGAGGAGAAAGAGGAGGAAGATAATGAAGAGAAGGAAGAGGAGGAGGAAAACAAAAAGGATGGGGAGGTAGAAGGGTAGAAAGAGGAAGCGGAGGAGAAAGTGGAGGAAGATATTGGAGAGATGGAAGAGGAGGAGGAGAAGAAAGAGGAGGAAGAGGAGACAGGATTCAGGACAGTTTGGGGTCTCTTGGAGGAGATAGTTATGGCGGAAGCATTGATAGTTTTTTAAGAGGTGTCCAATGGGAAAGTAACAGCAGCACTAAACACAATGACGAAAACCAGGATCTGCAGACAAACCCGATCCGACGACTGGAGGTTGTCATCAAACAGACGACAGAGGGAGACTGAGCGTTGATGTTCAGCTTTTGGTTTGAAATGTGAAAGTTAGAAGTCGATATATAGGCCAAGGACTGTGGAAAATGATCCATAGAAACCACTGCAATATTTAGTGCTCTGTGAGGGAATCAATCCTTCACACAACACACACATAATATAAATCGAAGTGTCTTGCCCAAGGACACTATACACTGCAGTATTATAATGATGCTAGAATAATATTGTTATTGATTACTGAAAGATTAAAGCAACACCATGTAACTAATGCTGTTACGTACATACAAGGGAACGACTGCAGGGCTTATTCCAACAATGAAAAGCTTCTTGCAGTGTTATTCCGGTACTCACCCACTTCCGACATCTCCGGCACATCCGCCACGAAGGGCCCATCGGGGAATTTGGGAGCGTTGTCGTTGATGTCTTGAACTTTGATGATGAACTCGGACTTCGGCTCGAGGGCGTCCTCTGTGTTGCGGTCCAAAGCCTGCGCGTGCAGGACGTAATGCGATTTCCTCTCCCGATCCAGGCTTTTGGTGGCGTGAATATCTCCAGTCACTTCGTCGATGATAAATATAGTCCCCGCCCCCTCTCCGCTCAGAATGTACCTGACAGAGCCGTCACCCTTATCCGAGTTGGAGTGAAGCTGCGAGGCAAAAAAAAGCAGAATAGAAAGTGAATACACGAATAACTGGTCAAATACGGGCGAGAATTGGTTTTTTTTGTTTGTTTTTTTTATTTCTATTTATCTGAATCATTAGGATGCTCAAGAAATCCATAAGGTCAGTGAGAAGTAACTTTGGACCACTGCAAACAGTTTAAAATGAACTAGTTCTGTTTTTCAGGTTTTTAAGACAGTACAAATCAGGTACAGCAGCTTTAAACAAATACATTCATGAAACAGCTGTGTAAAAAAATATATATATATATACGTATAAGACCAATTGGGGTTTAAAAGGTCGAGATAAACAATTGTGCCGAAGCAGACTCTGTTCTAAAATGTGACCGCAGCGCTCTTTTTAATCAAAAAGCTTTTTCTCTCATTGCAACAATCCCAAATGTTCCCAAAGCTTAAACCTAATTTAAACTTCAATTTGAATCCTCGGAAAATGTCTCCCTGATGACCGCACCAGGCAGCGCTCGTGGCAACACTACACATTCTGTTCCATTTGTGGAGGAGAGGTTTTCACACTGTCTAATTTATAATACTTGAATTTTATAAGACTTTATTCACACCTTAAGCTAAACATATGAAGAAGCAACCCTAGGCCCGCCACTATACGCCATATACTGATGAAGTAAATATAGACGATAAACGATAATATTGAAACCAAACCGTAAAGCAGAATTATCTCAAAAAAGTATTCTAAATGTACAGTATTGTTATAAAAAACAAGCGCTACAATACAAAAATAACAGAATGCAACACTTAAGTAGTTAGTTTGTACCGATAGTGAGTCTTAAAAGTTCATAATTCAAACTTCCACAGCTCAAATCTTATCATATTGCAGAAAAACAAAGAAAAAACGCTCACTTTAACTTCCACATAGAATTCGATCTTGATAATAGATAACATTCATAGAATATAATGTATATAATATCCAAAATAAACCAGTTTTAAAATAAAGAACAGATGTTTAACTCAATTACTTAGATGTATATAACACGGCCCTAGGTTCCATACCAAGACACTGTTCTCACTGTGTTCAATACTACTACTACTACTACTACTACTACTACTACTACTACTACTACTACTACTAATAATAATAATAATAATAATAATAATAATAATACATAGCACTTGTATAGCTCTTTTCATGACACTCAAAGATGCTTCACACAGTTCAAAACAGACACAACACAAATGATAGAAAGAGTTATTTGAAGGCAGTTTGGAACAGGTGAGTTCTCCGGGCTTTTTTGAAGATGATGAGTGTGGATGAGTCTCTGATGTGTTTGGACAGGGAGTTCCAGAGGGTGTGGGCAGCAGCGGAGAAGGCCCTGCCCCCCCCAGGTCTTGTAATTAGTCCTAGTGGGCGGGGGGAAGGAGTTGAAGTAGGAGGTGACGAGGTATGTGGTATATGGTGTTCAGGTAGACTGGTTTGCACAATACTAGTCCTTAAAAGTGCACTGTGTAACTTTCCTAGGGGGTAAGGTCCACCACCTGATTGTCTCTATGGAGGTGTTATTTGTTTGCCTGGAATATTCCATAGCATGGCATTGAATGAATCTATCTCCATGGAGACTAGGTTAGATCTGTGGAGAGGTGAGCCCGCTGACAGTAAGACTACCAGTTTTTTCAAGGCATTTGGAGCAACAAAGCACCGGAATGAATGTGAGATGGATTAGTTTAATCCCGTACTGTGGAATATTAAAAGCAGAGCGAAAACATCTCCACGGAGACAAGCTTTGACAAGGTTGACGCTCCATCAGAAAAGTTACACAGTGCACCTTTTAGCTAGACACTACTGACCAAGATCTAGTTTAAGTCTGACGAAGTGTATGAAAAAGTTTAGGAAGGAAGACGTTTAACTATATTTTTGTGCTAAAAGGCTATAATTAAAAGTCTGTTTGTTCATATTGAGAAAAACTTATTGCGAAGACCATTTTTAAAATCAGTATGAGGATTTTCCTCGTCACAGGCTCAAAACAGTTGTGTTTAGCTGTAAGGTAACTGAAAGGTTTTGCACTCTTCTCTTTTAATGTTAATTTTATGATGATTATTTATGTTTTGATTTGTGTATATTGCGATTTTAATGTCTTTCTTATTCTGTAAAGCACCTTTTATTACTTCGCATACGAACAGTACTATACAAATAAACTCGCCTTGCCGTTTCTTGCCATATCGCCCACTTCTAACCTAAAATAATAATAACCTATCTATATCGTTCTAACGGATTGACGTATCTTTGCCGGTTACTTGTAAAACCCTGCTATCTGCCTCTCACCAGGAAACAGACCCAACCATCCTTCCACTTCTAACTGATATCAACACATTTACAACTTCCACACCGATCGCTCACGACACCGAAATGTAAATAACACTCCTACGCCGTATACTGTACATGGAAGCCCGATCGTGAATTTACAACCAGGGCGCCGTCATGGAAACGTCATTATTTAACCAATTTCAGTGCCACACATGAATAAAACATGTCATGAAACACATTTGTCTTATTTTTGCCCCTGGGGGAAGCACAGCAGAACAATCTATTTTCTTTGTGCATTGCCAATGTGCTACAACTGGAACATGGGAGCACGCCTCGTATTGTATATTTCATTATTTTACAAGTGTTTAAATTTAGAGAAATGCCTTCGTTTTTGTCAAGCCCCTCGAGCGATGTGTTAATAATAAAGAATAATAGATAACGTACGCAATGGTTTGGGCTTTTGAGGAACGTGGAAAACACAATGTAAATGGTATAAATTATTCAGGCTGTTTACATTGACTTAATGGGATGTTTTCTATTACTATTTTTTTTCATTCCACGCTGCGTTATAAGCAATATGTAGTCACTTGTCAATTTCATTTGCTGTCATGCACAAGGAGCTCAGTCAGTCTGTATGTCACGATCACTGTATCGACTTATCGTGCAATATATAAAAACTGAATAATATTTTTTTGGGGTCATGTACTTTTTCACTGCACTACTGGGAAATTTTTGGTTCTTTTCTGGCTATGTGATAAGATTTAAGCCGGAAAAGTTTGAATTAATAACTTCTATAACTCATTACAGATGCAAACTAAGTACTAAAGTGTTTTACATATTGTAGATTTAGAGTATTTTTTGTGGTATAAATCTCTTGGGTTATTGTGTCAGTGGCATAAATTAGTTTCAATATTATCGTTTATCGTCTATATTTACCTCAGCAATATATCGAACTTCAAAATGTGTTATCGTGACAGGCCTGTCTGTATGTAAAATAGATGTAGAAATCAAACGAAACTAGCGATTGCGATCAATGCCCAAATATTTGTTGAGCGACACTAAATAAGTATTTGAAAACTATTAGCCAAGTAAAAATATTGATAATTAAAGGTGTACTGTGCAACTTTTCAGGTGGACGGTCCACCACCTGCTTGTCTCTCTGGAGATGTTATTGCTTTTCCTGGCTTGTGCCATTAAACTTATCTATCTCCATGGAGACAAGAAGATCATACCACCAGGGCAAGTTATAGTATCAGATCTGTGGAGAGGCAAGCCAATTATAATACTCATGATAACTTCTACTAATCCAATTACTCACTGTATTTTTTGTGTTACATTATGTTAAATGTGTACACTGTATGTAACTTTTCTACTGTAGGGTCAGCCATCTGTTCGTCACCATGGAGATGTTTCGGCTTTTGCTGGAATGCTCCACAGTATGGCATTAAAGCAAACATCAATCTTTCTTCATGGGGGCAAGCAGGTAAGCGCACAAGGTATTTTTGAATAACTGTAGGATTGATAGGTTTAATGCCATACTGTGGAACATTTCAGGCAGTACATTAAGAATGCATGTTTTCGAGTAGCTGAATAAATGCAAGATGGATCAGTTTCATGCCATACTTACTTCTGTAAACTCAAATTTGGTGCATATGGATTTTGTAGTTTGTAGTTCAATTGTAAGAAAAACTACAATTGTTTATCCGTAGCAAGAACCAATAATTGGACCATTACTTTGTACTTTTTCTTGAGTAATATAACTTTGAAGTAACGTTAATCTTTACTTGAGTACAATCTTCGGCTACTCTACCCACCTCTGCAGTTTCCTGTAGCAGAAAAGCACAGTCTCTCAGCAGAGGCAGTCTATTGAATCAGCGCTAGTGGACATAAAACACAGGGAAAGTATTAGCCTTTTTGTATGTGTTCTCTCCATTGTACCTTTAGCCACTCTCTCTCCGCTCCTGAGCTGCCTTGGCATCCTGCAGGGCAAATGCTTTCTATTGATTTTACTGTGAGCTATTACGCGCACACCACATAGGGTTTTCAGCATGAGCGCTATAAGTAACAAACAAAGCACTTTGGAAATTGAAAATAGTAAAAAATAAAACAGTTCTGGAAAAGTCCTGCAGCCTCTCCGAGTGGAGCTGGTTTTTCGTTCCTCTAGTCCAATTGCATGTGTTGTTAAATGGTGATGTTAAAATAGTCCATTGGGTGTAAGACATTAAACGGTAGCCTGCATACTACGCGTCCTTGTAACTATAAATGCACAATTCTACCTGCCTAAGGCCCAAAGTATAGGCTTGTTGATATGGCAAAAAATAATAATCAAGATATGTTTTTCCTTGTATTGCCCAATAACTATTTTTGATTTGATCTTATATTTTCTTAATAAAACCTACAACGAAATGGATGTCAATCTTAATTTCTTGAACATAAACATGACAGACTTTTAATTACTGCCATTTAAAGTACACATGCATTATTTGTTTTGTAAAAATGTAAGTACGCAGTTGTAATTTACGCAATTTGACGGTAAAAACTAAAAAAAAATATATATATATAATCCTGTGACGTAACAATCCTGGGAAAAACCAAGTGTTTTCTGAAGCTCAGAGGCAAAGGACTTTTTACAGAGGAACTGAAACCAGCATGAATCAAGATAAATGCAACTCCAGGTATGTTTTTAATGAAGGAACAATGTTAGAATGTGGTTAAAAAGGACAAAATACTATTGCATTACTATACTTCAATTAAAAGTTCTCACATTTGCTAAACTGACTTTTTTCTTTAGCTTGTTAATCGTACGGACGCTAATTTAGAATGTCCCCCTCTTGACAGCTCAAAAGCTCCCACTTGATGATGTCATTAGGTGGTAATCAAGGTGTAAAATAGTCATTTATGGAGTGCCTCATGGTTTTTAATTCATTCGCCTTTGCTAAAGCACCCGCGGCCTTTACTATGCTGCTAACCAACTCAGTGCTTGCTTTTACTTTAAACAGATTTTTTATGCTTAAATATTTCAAGTATTTTAGAGTGGTTGGTTTCCCCATCTAAGTTCCTCATCTAATTTTCAACTTGGCATTTAAAGTTTTTGGGATAATTGTTAGAAATGGTTATGTCCTGAGTGGAACAGGTTGAGCTAGTGCAGAAAAAAAAAAAACAACAAGTTGGCTTCAATGATGTAATAGCAAACTGGAAATGCACTGGCAACAATTATAATAACACATGTCTGCTCATCACCATGGAGATGTTACTGCTCTTGCTGGAATGCTCCACAGTATGGCATTAAAGTAGCCATTCATCTTTCTCCATGGGGGCAAGTAGGTGGCCGCACGCGAGCAAGTACTTTTGAATAAATGTAGGATTGATACGTTTAATGCCTTACTGTGGAACATTCCAGGCAAAGTATTTTAATCTCCATGTAAGTACTGATGTGGCAAACCCTCCAAAGGCTACATAGTGCATCTTTAACGCTACAGTATGTTTTTTTTTGGTTGTGTTTATAGCACTGAAAAACTAAAAACTCTGACAGGGCTTGCATCTCCACAAACCTGACTCTTATATGGCCTAGAGGAGTAACTCTTCCTGCTTGTTTCCATAGAAATGTTGCTCCTTTGGAAATAATATTCCACAGTATGGCATATAATTTATGTAACTCCATGGAAAGTCTGCCGAAGTGCGGTTTTAAATTTCTATTTCCATGGAATCATACAGATGACGTGCCACCTTGAAAGTTACATACTGTCCCTTTAAGTGTGCACAGTTTTTAATAGCTTGTGTATCTAATTGTCCATGTGCACTCTCAGTATTCAAAACTGCAAGCTCCATGTGCTTGTATCATTGACTAAATGAAGGCGCGTTGGGTTTTCATTGCCCCCTGAGGGAAGTTCATTTTCTGTATTTAACCAAATCACCCCACACTGCACCGTCCCCTCTGCTGCACGAGGCTCCGTCAACACTACAATTTAAATACAACTATTTCTGTTGGTAAAATAGGTGTTCTTTTGTACTGCAGTCATTATCAAACTCTTTAACAGAAATTCCAACAAGCTGGTCGCCACAATATCGAAAACTTGACAACCAAACGACATCTTACTTAGGGCAGAATCAAGAAAATGCAAGACAGGATTATATATACGGATTTGTACATTAGATCTATAGGTTAAACTAGAACTAAACCAGGACTAACCCAGTTCCATACAACACTGTAGACTGACTTAAGCTTGAAGAAGACATATTACGCCTTATGGGGGTGTTTAGTATCAAGCTTTAACATGTAAATCGTTGTTTTATATATGTTTTCCCCACTGTAAACTACAATATTGATCTAAAGCAGCTTAATATTTGAAACTGGTCCATTCCATTTAAAAACGTTTGAGCTAAAAGACCCCAGCTCTTCACTGTGGCATTTCACTATAACAAGCAGGTCATGTGACATTGTTGAACCCTATATGTGTGACCCTGAGTCACAGTGTTTTGGATAATCGCAACTCAGTACAGAGCAGTGGGCAGAGATAGGGGGTAGGTGAAAACTGAAATTTTCTGAGCATTAATCAATCCAAATACAGCTCTGAATAACTTAATAATGAGGGAACACCATGGTTAAAAACTAAAAGTCAATTTTACGTATTATGTTCCATTTAAAGACAAATTGTGTAACTTTTTTACCAAAAAAATTGAGTAAATATATGTTTGGCATTTTGGTTGTGTTTATGGCACTGAACAAACTTAGAAAAATATATGTCCTTATTGTGAGCAGGCTTGCATCTCCACAAACCTGACTCTTATTTGGCCTGGAGGAGGGCCGGCTTGTGTCTATGTAAATGTTGCTCCTTTGGCTATAATCTTCTACAATATGGCGTACAACTTACTAACTCCATGGAGAATGTTCCCAATTATAGTTTTAATTATTTCCAAGGAATCATGCAGTTGACGTGCCACACCCCGAACGTGACGCTGTACCATTAACTTGGAATTTAACGAAATCTCCAAATATTAGAGAAAAGGCTATCCATGCTTCGCAATCAAAGTAAACGTAAAATGGTTTATACGTTTTTTCGGTACAACTTTAGATGACATAGAACTTAATATTTGGTAGCAGATTGCGGCAATGTTCCACCCCGCTGGGCAAGGCCTGTTTACAATGACGAATAAAAGGGATGTATCTGTTGTGCCATGTTTCTGGCAGACAAAGAAAGGCCACATTAAAATGAAATTTGTTTTGGTTTTTGGAGCAGAAAGAGCCATTTTTATATTCACAAAACGAGGTTAGCCCGCTGAATGCTGCAGGCGCTGCCCATGTCACAGAGATGGGTAGACATGCACATGAAAACAAACACCTTGCTAATTAGCCATTATCAATAAATGCAGTCAGTGATATTTGGACGAGGGCTGAACGATTTGGAGGAAATACGTAACTGTGATTTGTCTGGATTTTTTTTCTGCAATTCAGGTTTTAAAAATAGGATTCTCTTCAAAGTTCAGAAGAAAAGGCAAAAACGCTGAAACAGGCTTATGAACTGACAACGTAATACAAGAATCGCATGTATTTCGGAGCGTGATTGCATGGATCTAAACTACAGGGTTAGCAGTTTTAGGTGGGAAATTACGATACTTCAAAAAAAAAGTTGCAGCCTTTGCGATTTGCTAATTGCGCCCATTCAAACTGCAATTTCCGTGCAGCCCTAATTTGGACACATCCTCCTGGTGCCAATAGCCAAAGGCGGCCTTCAAAGCAATACATCTGACACAGACACATGTAAAGAACTGCATACAAGGCCATACAGAAATACTATGAAATTATATGCAATGTTGAACACCATTTATTCCTGGTTTAGTCCTTCTGTATCATTAAAATTAGCTTTAGTATTAGTAGTTGTAGTAGTAGTAGTAGTAGTAGCAATAGAAGTAATAGTCGGCAAGGTAAGGCATGTTTATTTGCATAGCACAATTCGTACACAAAGTGATTCAAACTGCTTTAAAGAATAAGAAAGACATTAAAATCACAATACAAGTATTAGCAATAGCTGTAGTAGTAGTAGTACAAGTAGTAGCAGTAGCAGTAATGGTAGTAGTAGCAGCTGTAGTAGTAGTAA
>KN472343.1:26182-71942 GCA_000787095.1 Periophthalmodon schlosseri
AGTAGTAGTAGTAGTAGTAGTAGTAGTAGTAGTAGTAGCAGTAGTTGTAGTAGTAGCAGTAGTTGTAGCAGTAGCAGTAGTTGTAGCAGTAGCAGTAGTATTACAAAACTAGTATAAAAAAATAATAATAATAAAATATAACGGGGAAAAAAGATCTTTTCCTAAGAATAAGAATAATTTTGACAAAATAAGTCCCAAAAAATGTATCAGTTTAAATTAAAACGACCAAAATGTTGGCAGTGTGATAAATTTCAGTTTACAAGACTGACTGTGGCTTTGCATTCATTGTAGTCCTCTTCTAAGAATACGAAATGCTGTTTGAAATCTCCATTGACACTGCTGTAATTGTTAGTTCATTCAACGTTTCAAAAATGAATTGACTTATGACTTTCCAACCGTCCTCTAATCGTCACCATATATTCTGAGTCTGGCATTGCACAGACTCATAAATGTGATTTCACCTCCAAGTCAGCGCTAATTTCGCTATTGACTTCCTTTGTGCCACTCGATAAATCATGCTAGCTGCACACTGCGAGCCAATGGAGCGCTCAGCTGCGTTTGGCTGCGAGGCCTTCCCCAAATCTATGGCAGATAAAAGTGTCAACAGGTTGTGGTCCATTACCTCGGCTTCACGGGAGGATACTGCCGACCGGACAACTCGGAGCACTCAGGAGGAGGCGGAGGATTCAATTGGAGAGACGCATTATTGACCAAGATGTCTGGAGAGATATTTGTGTAGCGTTTATTGTCTCATAGGCTTTCAAGGGGTACAACTCATTTTGGTGTTTATCCTAAAAGTGTTTAAGAAAAGTCAAATTTTGTTCTGTTAATGTGTTTTGTTTTTTTTCAATATCAGTGTTTGCTCATTTAAGTATAGTTTTGATAGTAGTTTTATTATCGATTAGAATTTGATTTCCGAAACTTTTGACAACCCAAAATTTTGAGAAAACAGTTACTTTCCCAAAATCAAAGCATTACATTGCGGTACTTCATGCGATTGAGGCTTCAAACTGCACAAAATTACTGTTAAAAATAAATAAATAAAAACAACTCAGTCTGAAAGTATTCTATTCATATTGGGTAACTAAAAAAACTTTTTATTTTTTATTTTTTATTATTTATAAGTTTTAATGTTTTACAACAGTGGAAACATTTAACATGCACATGTTTCCCCTTCCCAATACAGTTCCCATCATTTCAACACATAAAACAGAACATAGATGGAACAAAAGGGAGCAACTACAAACTGCACATCATTCATCTATTTACTTACACTTTTAAAATAAAATTGGGCCTTTTTAGATTTATATATTCAACACACTTTTCGCAACAAGACACAAACCAACCTTGTTTGTCATTTACAAGTGCTGTCATCTCTTCCATTTTAGAAATGTCTATGTTATTTCCCACCATGATGTCAAATTTGGTCTTTCCTGTGATAACCATTTGTTTGTTATACATTTCTTGCTAGCAACCAACAAGGCACTAAAAAGGCATTTATCCTATTTCATCCAGTAATGTGGAACACATCCAAAGAAGACAGTTTTTATTCCAAAGGGAAATGTACGTTTGAATATATCCTGCGATGAACTAAATACATTTTTAAAGTATTGTTCCCAACCATAGGAGTGTGATGTCACCCATAGCGTTTGGCTCTAGTCAAATGAAGCTTATCAAGGCTAGCAGTTACAGGAATGAATTTGGAGATTTGTAATTCCAACCACAAGTATCATAGCAACCAAAAAGCCAATCCGGAGCGAGTCTGTTGAAGGTAACACCCCTTCCTGTGTTCCATGTTCATATCTTGATTTACAGGATCATGTAGAGCAGGTTAATATGAACATTTTAAAACCAAAATGATGAGTGACAATTGGAGCTGATGGAGCTGGAAGCGCCCCCCTGATCGCTTCCTATTTGGAACGCAGCGGCTAGTACGTTAGCTATGTCCACTTATATATGTGTTCCCAACACTGAAAATGAGACTAGACCATTTTCAAACCAGAAAGTTGTCTCTGTGTCATAAGACAGGATACATAGTGAGGAAAACATTAGGAAGAGCATCCAACGTAAACACATTTGTGCAACTGCAATAGGCTATGATTTACCAAAGTGACTCAAGAGCTGAAATAAATGCATGCATTATTATGAATTATGCAATATGTGGGTTGATTTCTAATATTTTCTAATGGAAACTAATGTCCTCATTTGTTTCTGAATAAGTTTATGCTAAGTGTTTTCTAGGAAGTTAACACAAGACCTCTGAATTGCTATTGCTTATCTGGATCCAAAGTCACAAACCATCTTCAACTCAAAATTATTTGTCAGTATAGATCATCACAGCTCATAGACTTTTCAGTTAGTCTAATGTTAAACCAATGGAGATTTTGAGAAGATAAAGACCATCTTCCTTCCTTTTTTATATTGATTGTATTCATAGACAGGATGTTGTATGTTCAGGAAAATACTCTTATGTGCAAGTTTGGTTCTTGTACTGATAATGTAAAGTTGATCCTGTTTAAATCATATTATACACCGTTGTACACTGCCCACCTCTGGACTCATTACAAAAAAGCCAGTCTGCAAAGGCTGCAGGTGGTTTATAATGACGCTTTACTGGTGCTCTTGAGGAGGCCGTGATGGACTAGTGCGACCGAGATGTTTGTCACTGCACGAGTGAACACTTCTGTACAAAGAACTTTAATGTGCAGTTTTATTTGCAGCTGAATAAGTCAGAAAATGAAATCATAATGTCATTCGCAAATACAAGATTCAGTGCAATCCGCTATCAGTCCAAGATGTGGAGACACTGGTGTGGCCGTCTTTTTAAAACAAAAATGTTTACTGTTTGTATTTTCACCGTCCTTGTGTGTTTTAAAAATGGAATTGAACTGAATTGTTTAGGCTAATGTATCTCTATGGACTTTTTTCACATGTTGCCAATAACATTTAGTCTCTTTCGCATTTCATCCCAAGCTATACTCACTATATCCACTAAATAGGGGAAAAAAGCTTAAATCTTGAATTGATCTTGATACTAACAAACTCACATTCCCAGGACAGAAATGAACCTTTCCTGAATAGCTTTAGAATGTATTAGAACAAGTATAAGACACATAGACTTGTACACGTCCATGGACCACTATGGAACCTACTGGACGACTGGGGGATTACACAGATATAAGGCCACATGGTAAGATAAAAGAAAGTACTATGATTTAATGTTGTAAATGACATTCTACTGTCTAAATAAAAAGTGTTTTTTATTACCACTGTAGTATCGGAATCACTTACCAGTGCACTGTGCAATACTAGCAAATGCAAGGAGGCACTTTCTATACAAAACCAGATATATTGTTCCTCGTTGAGCCTTGTGGTTGTTTAGCCCATCACATCTGTTCTCCCTGTCAGTACGAGAACAAAGCACCTCCTTACGAAGCAGAGGACGGGACGCACCTAAACCTGTTCGAATAGACGCTTTTTCGAAATATCTCAGGATCTCTCGCTAACTCCCGGCTCATATTTAACACGCCATCTGCGACCAACCATCTGCCCAGGAATCAAGAATCCACAGCATGCTTTCGGCGGACATATTTTGTTTTATGGAGTGGCGAAGATGGTTTTTACTTGTGTAAATATAGAAAACTGTCACCGTGCGATGTTTCTTCCTCGCATTGTTGGGAAGCTTTATTCTCTGCAGTGTCTTGGTTTGGAGGTGGTAAGACTTTCACAGTTACAAATGCAGGGTGCTTAAGTTGTGACACGGCAGCTCGGCGAATGGATATTGGGCTCTGAGTCACCGCTAATGTGAGAGCAACAGTGAGGAGCAAGAGTGGATATCCTCCAAATGTCATTTATACAGCAGCGGAGTCAAGTAAGGCTACACAAAACAGGGGAAGATGGTGTTAAGGTTTCAAAGTATGGTATTTTCTGTGCAAACATATCCAGGAAAATGGTCACAAGTGAGTATATTGTGGATGTAACTTGTCAAGAAAATTAAAAAAACAGAAAAAAACTTGTCCTGTTGCAAAAAACAGTGTTGCAATTGCATAATTTGCCTTAAAGGGCCCATATTACACCATTTTCTGATCTATGTTATACAGTAATGTTGTTTCCTCATCAAAGACATAGTCGGAGTTGTGTTTTGTTTCATTCACACATGTTTAACACATGAATCCTGCATAATTAGGCTGTGTTCTTCTCTCAAAAGGAAAACACTCTGTTACACCTTGTGATGTCACGTGGTAATACAGGAAGTGCCCCATACTCCGCACACCATACACCTTCACTAGAATCATTTGGATAATTTCAGCTCTGGAATTTCCAATCTCCACTAAACAAAAGGTAAAAGGTCGCTGTTAATTTAAAAACTACCGCTTCATGACATCACAAGGTGGAACAGAGCATTTTGAGCTTTGGAGATGCAGACAAAACACAACTCCAGGGATGTTTTGAGGAGGTACCAACATTATAAGATGCAGACAAACACAACTCCAGGGATGTTTTGAGGAGGTACCAACATTATAACATGGCTCAAAGCTCACAAGAGTCAATTTTGCGCACTATAGCACCTTTAAGAGATTCACGTATAAATTTTTGTCAGAAACGCCAAAGAATCTGGTGCATTCACTTACGGTCATTTGGTTACATAGAATTTCCTGCAATTTTGCCAGTTTTAGCACAGTGTTTGGTAGGTGAACATTTCCCTGAAGTCTACATTTTTTGCTAGCACAAACACAGCAATGGTGGCACAGTGAGTTAAGCAGTCCGCCAGTCAACTAGAGGGTCATATATTCAAACATTGCAATCAATATAGGGAATAGTGCTTTCAATTTAAATGTATTTCCTTATTCATTCATGTACCAATTCAACAGGCCAATCAAACCATAGACATAAACAGGACACTTGACCTAATTGGCGTTGCAACTTTGATTAGTATGATTAAATTGTAGAATTCTGTTTAAAGTGCACATTGTAAACAACTTAACATTTGAGAGACAACTGAAATATGAACTGAAAAACTAACACAGGAAACACTTACAAAGACATTACATTATCTAAATAAATGCAGCCTTTGCGATTTGAGAATTCGCCCATCTCAATCTCTATATGTTCTGCTTCCCTATACTAAACTGTCCACGTTGCCCAGTGCCTTGCCTGTTTAATGAATGTAAATGTATGGAAATCCCTCGCGGGTCTTTATCAGTGGAGTGTGTGGCTACATCATGAGATCGCCGTGGATACGATGACCTCTACATCGCCGGCTGTTTGTCACCTCTCCCACAATATACGGCAGAAATCCCAGTCTCCGCAGAGAATCAAAACAAGGGATTGTGCTTATCTGCGGCGCGCGGGGAGACTTTATTAAAGAGCAGTGCCACAGATGACAGACGTGTGGCGACGTAGTGCATTTCTGGGGAGTTTAAAGGGATCAGGGCAGTCGGGGGCTAGCGAAGAACACTCCAATCACAGTGGGGAATTCGCCTGTATATACGCTGCGAGTACTGACTCTAGTGTAGTGACTTTTTATCAATAAGTTTGTAGGGAGTGTAACAATAACCACGATACTGCAGAAGTTTGTGAGCAACAATAGGTTTATTTGAGAGCTCCTGTAAGCCCAAATCTGGTTTATTTGAACACTTCAGGGCAAAAAAAGGCACTGCGCACAATGACTACTCGGCTTTCTTACAGGTTTGAAGTGAAATAGGTGTGTTGATGTTAAATTACCACAAAATGTTATTATTTGTCAGGGACCATGTACAAATTCATTAATCTTACAAAAGAAAAGATGATTTGTACCAGATTTAGCTACTGCTTCTTTCCATCTGTTTTCCTTATTGTAATATTATCTAGAGCAGTGCAATGTGTCAACAGTAATTGTAGTCATTTCAAATCACAATATATTTTGGGGAAAACTGGCCCAAAAATATCAGCAGCTCTTGATTCAAAACAATCACTACTGACTGTATTCACTCATAGACTGAATAAATGGACATAGCTAACCCGCTAGCTGCCGCGTTCCAAGTAGGAAGTGAGCATGCTCAGGTTTCTGCTCCATCGGCTTTGGCTCCAATTCACTTTCTATTGAAAAACTGTGGTCCCTCTCTCTGTAACCGCTGCTGTGAGCCTCATCATTTTGGTATTAAAATGTTCATGTTAAGCCGCTCTACATGATCCTGGTGTTCATCGCCTTCTTTCCCTGAGGTCACTCATGCTAGCGTTAGCAACAGGTTTGATTGACGACGTTGCTAAGCAGCCGCCCCTTACCAAACCAGCGGTGTGGGCGGGAAGGGATTATCTTCAATGTCCTCGCTCCTGATTGGCTCTTTGGTTGCTACTCTTGCTCAGATTTCCAAATATAGACCTTGGCTCCAAATTAGTCGATGTAACTGCTAACCTCATTGGGCTGGAGCCGAACGCTTTGGATGATGTCACTCTCACTTAGTCCACTTCTTTATACAGTCTATGGTGAAGCCAACTGAATCTACTGAAATAGTGTTATTATAGCAGGCTAATACGCTAATTCCATACTGTTAGACTTACATATTCACTAGAAGTGAAAAAAAAAAAAGTTGGGTTTTATTATCCTATGGGTTGAATGCAATGTTCAGTGTTGCTAGATCAAAAGCCACAGCCTTTTTGAGAAGTACCGGCCTGTTGTGCATATGTCCGCTGCTGTAGCCTCATCATTTTGGTATTAAAATGTTCATGTTAAGCCGCTCTACATGATCCTGGTGTTCATCGCCTTCTTTCCCTGAGGTCACTCATGCTAGCGTTAGCAACAGGTTTGATTGACGACGTTGCTAAGCAGCCGCCCCTTACCAAACCAGCGGTGTGGGCGGGAAGGGATTATCTTCAATGTCCTCGCTCCTGATTGGCTCTTTGGTTGCTACTCTTGCTCAGATTTCCAAATATAGACCTTGGCTCCAAATTAGTCGATGTAACTGCTAACCTCATTGGGCTGGAGCCGAACGCTTTGGATGATGTCACTCTCACTTAGTCCACTTCTTTATACAGTCTATGGTGAAGCCAACTGAATCTACTGAAATAGTGTTATTATAGCAGGCTAATACGCTAATTCCATACTGTTAGACTTACATATTCACTAGAAGTGAAAAAAAAAAAAGTTGGGTTTTATTATCCTATGGGTTGAATGCAATGTTCAGTGTTGCTAGATCAAAAGCCACAGCCTTTTTGAGAAGTACCGGCCTGTTGTGCATATGTTGACTGAGAGAATCTACTAGTTTACCCAAACAGAGGAAGAACATGCAATATCCTCATCATGGTCCACGTAACTTGCTGTCAAAAATTAAGTACAAAACCACTTTTTAAAAAAATACAATATGAAAAAAAAAGTCTGGCACATTTTCATCAGATTTAATTGGGCTCAGAGCCAATCTTGAGGTAACAGGTTGCTTGAGGCTGCCTAAAGCTACACCTGTCAGACGTCCAAGTCAATTAGAAGGTTAGGAGGGTTTAAGGCAGAAAAGTGGGGCGCCAACCTGACACAAATCCTCCACTTTGAGGTAATCTGTGCCCTTAAATAACACAGGCCTTTGTCCCAGTTTCAAATACTGGTTAAATGTCATGAACAGAGCTTCTTAGTTATACAGGTTAAGTAATACAGTTGATATGAGGTATACTTATAATTCTATCCAATAACATAGAGGCATAAAAGGTTCTGTAAGGAGTGTTTCATCTTTTAAATTTCATCTTTTAAAACAAAATAGCAAAATAAAATGTTCATATTAACCCGCACTACTTGATCCTGGTATTTTTAAGACCAAAGTGACGAGCCTGACAGCAGAAGCTACTGAGAAAGGGGTGTTTTTCAATAGAAAGTGAATGTGATGGAGCTCACTTCCTATTTGGAACGCGGCAGCTAGCGGGTTAGCTATGCCCATTTATATATACTGTCTATGATACTACTATACAGGAAACATCCAATACTTTTTTAAGGATGGCACTCAGTTGTTTTTGCAAATCATCACAATCACTCTCAATCAAAGACTTTAGTTTGCTTTTCTCTGCCAGTTAAAATCTATGATATAAGTGGACCATTATCTTATTATATTTAGGGTATTTTGAATTTCAATATGGATCTAAAACAACTTAATATAAGAAACTGGTCCAACGACTTCCAATTGAGATCTTCTACTGATTTCTACCTGTCTCTTTACAATACAAAGTGAAGAGTGAAGTTATAACCGTGGGCGTGTATGGGGCGTGTATTTGTCATTTTATATGGCCCTAATATAAAACTTGATATAAAAATAGTCAAATAAATCCATATAAAACATCACAGAATGGCTAAAAAAGTAATAACCGCTCCTGCAGATGAAGTCCTCCTTGAAAGCCCTCTCTGTTCTGGCTCTAATGCAGAATCCAGTGATGTGGATTTGACAGTGATGTAACGCGGCCTCTCTGCCGACACAGTGCAGCAGGCATGTGAACGCCGCAAAGGCCCCTGGGTAATCGAGTTTATATAGGCCATTATGAACAGCCCTGGGAGCCCGATATGGAGGAGCTATATGAGAACAGACAGCGGGCGCGTGATGCCGGTGTGGAGCAAACCATATGGAAGAGCCACCATATGCAGAAATCAGTCATGTCTGCGCATTTGAGCCTGAATGAAATGAACTGTTATAGAGATATTACTGACCTAAAGATATGGGGAATGTGATATAGGCTATGCACAGCGCGGGCCGCCAATTCAAATCGCTGTTGAAAAAGCTACAGGGTTGAGTTATCTTCACCGTATGCAATAAGTTACAAAACGCAACAGAAATACGAAATGTGCATATTTTCGGTTCAGTGTTTCATAAACTTTGGCAGTGGCATGTCTCCAGCATTATTCCATGGAAATAGAATGTTAAAACCAAACTAGACGACATACTGTGAAATATTATAGCTAACAGAACATTTCCATGGAAACAATCTGGTGGGGCTTTAACCACCTAACTGTGGATGAGGTAACTTTTCTGGTAGGGGATTCGTCACCTGGATGTGTCAATGGGACAACAGTGGCCCAGTGGTTAGAGCAGTGGTTAGTTCTGTCGTTGTGTCCTTAAGCAAGACACTTCACCCGCATTGCTTAGTATGAATGTGGCGTTTGCTTAAGTGTTGGTGGTGGTCGGAGGTGCCTGGAATGTTCTATAGTATAGCTTTAAATGTATCTTGTACTTATATGTGTAGGTGTTTTAAGATTCCTACAGGTGAGAGGGGTTGTCTCTCCACAGATCCTACTTGTAACTTAGCCCTGCGGCATCATTCGCTTGACTCCATGGTGATAAATAAGTCTAACACCATATTGTGAAACTTTCCAGACAAAGCAATAACACAGTAGCCCAGCTTTTGACCGCAAATGGTGAATTTACTAGATTTCAGCTTGCAACTTCTATTTATTCAAACTTATGTGCATTATTTACCACAGCAAGTTATTTGTTCTACATGGCTGAATCTAAGTCTTTTTTTATGTTGCTCATATGCCAGGTTAAATTCCATCAGAGCCTTGAAGATAAGAACATAAACTATTGGCACATTTTCAACGTTTATTTTACGCTATTTTCTGATCTGTTATAATGTTTTTCCTCATCAGAAAGGAGGAAGAAAAGGAGTTGTGTTTTGTTCGATTCACACATGTCTAAAACACAAATCCTGCATATTTAAAACAGAGTGTTTGTTCTCAAACAGAAAACACTCTGTTCCACCTTGTGATGTCATGTGGTAATACAGAAAACTACCACTTCATGACATCACAAGGTAGAAACGAACATTTTGAGCTTTGGAGATGTAGACAGACTAATAATAAATGGTCACTTAAATGTGTGAATGAAACAAAACACAACTCGGGGGTATGTTTTTGAGGCGGTAATAACATTCTAACATGGCTTAAAGCTCACAAGAGTCAATTTTGCGTAATATAGGATCTTTATGTTCTGGTCTAGTCCTAGTTTAGTCCTGGTTTAGTAATATCAGGTGTAATATCAGGTGCAGATTTGATGCATGCACAATTTACTTTGTTTTCATGCGCTGTCCATGTCGCAGCAATATATTTTACAGAACAAACACATAACCAACAAAGACATTATTTACTAGGTTGGATCTGCACATTAAACATGTTTCATGCGTGTAGTGTGTGTAGCATGGATGCACAGGGCAAAGTGCATTGAGTTTAAAGAATGCCCCTCTACAGCATTGTATTCTGTTGTCTATTTTAGTTTAGACATGTGGGGCTCATATTTAAATGCTTATATAAATGTTAACATAATGTCTACAGCTGAACAGAAGAAGAGGGGCTGTGCCAGGGTGTTATTGTGAAGCCAATGCCCTAGTTTACATGCATAGAGGTTATCTTATAGGACTATATAGCTGCACCCTAAGTCAAGCCAAATGCAAATGAGCAGTGAGACGATGTTAAAGATGCACTATGTATCTTTTTTAGCATACAGCAAGCCACCTGCTTTTCTCCATGGAGATCCTGGGGTGTTGCTTGGAATGTTCCACAGTATGACATTTAGCTTATCTGTTTATATTGCTTGTATAGTAAAAGAAAAATTCAAATCTGTCAACTGGACAAAAAGTCGTAGGAGTGAAGACATTTCGCTGCTCGTCCAAGCCGCTTCTTCAGTTCTGGTCAGATTACTGCTGGACACTGCCTTATATCTATCTGAAGGGAGGAGCTAACTACATTGAAAGTAACACACTGAGTCATACTTAGCATAATCATTCAGGACCCCTAAGGTGCTGTCACACCTTGAAAAACATGCACTCTTTACTATGAGTGGGCGTGCCTCTCCACAGATATGACTTGTAAAATGAGCTGGTGGTGTCATCTGCTTGTCTCCATGGGGATGGATAAGTTAAATGCCACACTGTGGGGCATTCTGGACCAAGAAATAGCATTTCCATAGAGACAAACAAATGACTGACCCTCCACCAGAAAAGCTACATAGTTCACCTTTAGGACCTTGGGCTAGCAAGTCACAGACAGTACATTAAGACAATTAGCCAATGCATATTTAACTGATAAAAACTATCTGAAAAACTAAAATACATCTTGTTATAATCTCAATGTAACAACGATTTTTAAAAATGTCTTTATATACTATAGCATTATAGCATTAACTTTCTTCACACCACATTAAACAAACTTAAACAGGCAAAGTTTTTGATATTTCAGTGCCGAACAGTTGCATAATTTACCTCCTATGTAAAAATACCAACATTGAGAGAGCTGAAAACTCTTCATTCATGCCAGTAACACAACTCCTGCCAAATCTTCCTCTGAACAAATATAGCGATCCGAACACATGGTGCTTCAACAATCGGCCAGCAGCCTTCAGAAGAGGAGAGGCTTCTTATGGATATGCGTGTTGTTTAATGTGCCACACAAGCAGGATTCAGTTATATATAGCTCCATGTATGGACCCTGTACCCTAAGGCCTGACTCTGTGCTGCGTCTGCTTCTGAAAACTCATTTTGGACTGCCCAATGTGCTCATAGATTCCAATCAATCAAAAGTTCCTATCTGGCACAAAGTAAAAAGATTTCCTGTTGATACTATATTTTGCTTAGAGCCAGTGGTGATGGGTGATACCAGTGATTTCTGTTTCCATCTGATACAACTAATACGGCAAATATTGTGATATCTATATGATACCGATACCTTTTACTAACTGTAGCTTGGCATCATTATCTTTGCTCCACCCCAGCTTGAATTAATCAAAAATATATGTGCAGATAAATTCAAATACAAACAATGTATTTCAAAATTTGAAAAAAAAAATAATAATAAAAAAAAAAATGCAATTATAGGGAAATATTAGGTAGGGTTATGTTTGCATGAGAATCGATACCTCAGTCAGTATCAATATTTCGTATCAATTTGATCCAGTTGTAAGGTGATTGGAATAGGTGATATGTGTGAAGTGTCTTGCCCAGGGACATAATGACAGCATGCCTAATTCCCCTATAGGGAAATTTGTCCTCTGCATTTGACCCATAATGCAATGCTGCTAGGGACCTATCTGCAGATTTGGAGCTAGGCTTGGTCAGGACTGCTTTAACTGGACCTATTACCTATTGTGCATGTTTTGGGTTACTGGTTGGTGGGCAGACACTTAACCCAATGTGCCACTGTTACACTTCATTCACTTTGTTATGACAGGTTAGACACTAAAACATAGTTAACATCATTATATTTTAAGATAAGATTTTACTACAAATCTGGCCTATTTTATTTCTAGCAGCAGCTATAATATACATAAAGATAATTACATAACTGTTACCTAGCAACTGTAATGTCAATAAGGGCCAACACTTGTTACATTCATTATGATTACATGAATAAAGATAAATGCCAACAACTTTATTCTGATAAATGGAGGTTTAAACTGCCAGAAAAACGCCTTGCACAATTTTTTCTGTTATTTTGGATGTCTGCGTAATCCCTCAGTCGTTCAGGTATGAACCCTAGTAAAACAAAAAAATCAAATCTGTCAACTGGACAAAAAGTTGTAGGAGTGAAGATGTTTCACTGCTCATCCAAGCCGCTTCTTCAGTTCTGGTCAGATTACTGCTGGACACTGCCTTATATCTGTCTGAAGGGAGGAGCTAACAACGCTGTCTGAGACCTCCATTTCTGTTCAAAGATGGATTCTCTTTCCTAACAAAAATTGCTTCTTTAAATCCCCTCTCAAACCATTTCTTTTCTTTGGCTAAGATCTGTACCTCACTATCTTCAAAGGAGCGGTTAGTGGCTTTGAGATGGAGATTCACAGCTGATTGTGGTCCCGAGCTACTCTTGCGACTGTGTTGGTACATTCTCTTAAGGAGTGGCTGTTTTGTTTCTCCAATATAACGTTCACAGCAGTCTTCACTGCACTGAATGGAGTAGACCACGTTACTTTGTTTGTGACTCAGGGTTTTGTCCTTTGGGTGACCAGAATTCATACTGTCTGAGTTCTCTGAAGCTTCTCAGACACATCAGCTGTGTAAGGAATATTTACACAGCTAATTTTTCTTCTAGGTTCAGATTCATGTTGTCCTGTTTTTTAGCTCTCTTAAGTCTATTGAAGGCCCATTTTGGACATCCACAAGCAGAGAGGGCTTTCTCTCTCAGTGTTGATGATGACATAGGTAGAGCTAATCCACAAACTGCCACTTAACCGATGAAAAACTATGATGAATAATGACCACAGGTACTATCCCACCAAACCAAGCCATAATTAGAAACACATAAAAAACTGTCATACGCACTTTAAACCTTTTGTAAACTCCACATCTGTTTGCCCTGGCGCACACAGGAGGCAGTCTCTTCCAGTGCCATTGTGATGAATAGGAGTCTGCACAGTCTGACCTTCATCTGCTCTGCTCCTCTGCTCCTTCTCTTTGTCCTGATCCCCATAATGTATGTGTGTGCTGGGATTGCATTATTGGTGAATGCTCTTTTGTAATAACCAAGTCCAAGCCATTACAGCAGGATCCTCCTAATGTATGTGTCTGGAGGCTTGGGTCTGTGGGCTGGCTTTTCAAAAAGGTGTTGTCATCTACATAAAGCGTGAGAGCTCTGCAAATCAGGAACTCGTACAAACTATAGCGTAATGAACGAGCTGAGATAAAGATGCATCATTTTAATTAATAAAGTAATTGGCTTATAAAATGGCTTATAAGTGGCTTATAAGTGCAGTGAATAAATAGCCAGTTACTAACTTGCTATGAAAAAGCTACATTTTGTTAAAGAAACGTTTTAAAATGTTTTCCATAGTTTGTCGCTGGTAGCTGCTAACTTGCTTGTGACATATTCAAATTGAAGGACCAGACAAAACATGAAGATTGCACAGTCAAAACCTGGGTATAGGAAACTGACCAGCTTTCAAAACGCATTACAATATAGTTCATGTTTAAGGTTTCATTGCAAAAGCCAAGTAATAAATATGACTCATGTGATGGTTCATACCTTAGGGCGGCTCTAAATCAGACACTCCTTACTGTAAACAACTAGGGTGTGCCAGTTTCGGTGTTAGCTCTTCCATTCAGACAGATAAGGCAGTGACTTACAGAACCCTGTCAGAATTGAAGAAGTTATTCGGATGAGCGGTGAAATGGATTCACTCTTTGGTCCAGTTGATTACACTGAGATGTTTACATTTCTGTAAGGCAATACTGAATCTATCATATTTACAACATGACACAGGAACTTGATAGATGAGATGAAAATTGTAATATAAGCTATTTCTGAAGACACTTGCTTTATTCATGCATTTAAAAGAGCTCCCCTGGTCTCGTTGTACTCTTGCCCTGCACAGAGATAGAACTCGGGCTGTTTCCTAAAGTGGGTCAGAGTTTGTCCTTATGATAGAGGAGCTTACACCTGATCAGAGCTTGGACTGTACTCACTGACCACTGCACCACACCGGCTCCTATCTCCAGTGCAGCTGTGAACTTTGGAACTGCACAATCGTTGAATAAACAGCAGCCGACGAGATCAAGTGACATCCAGTTCAAAATAAAAGTATGAATCAATAAGGTTGTCTAAGTTGATAAGATGAACTGGACATTTTATGCTAGTGCTACCCTGAAGTAAATGAGTGCGTAGGACTTTCCTTGTAAATTGTAAAGTGCATATAACATGTTAGACTACTCATTTCCAGTGGTGGAATGTAACAAAGTACAAGTAGAAAAGTAATGTACTTAAGTATACATTTTAGGTATCTGTACTTTACTTAAGTAGATACTTTTTACTTTTACTTTACTAAATCTGAGAGAAGGTATCTCTACTTTCTACTCCACTACATTTTTAACTGGGATTGAAAAGTAAAAGTATTTTTTATCTGAGACCTGCTGAAAAGGCTGAGGGGCTTATTTTTAACAAAAAAAACAAAAAAAACCCGATCAATTCAGTTCTTTCTACTGCACAAAATTCAGAACCAATCTTTGAAGCTACTTTTGAAACTTTATAAGACATCAAAATCTGCACAAAATACTTTTCACTCTTTAAGTACATTTTAAACAGGTACTCTGATACTTTTTTCATGTGATACTTTTACTTGAGTATTTCTTTGCTCTGGTATCTGTACTTTTACTTTAACTACACAGTTAACGTGATTATATTTAAGACTTTACTCTTGCTTATTTACCTGGCAACCATAATGCTACCAAGGGCCAAAACTTGTCTAAACTGTTATAAATAGACTAATAAAAATAAATGACATCACCTTTATTTTGTTAAATGAATGAAGGTTTGAAGTTCCTGAAAAATGTGTTCCTTGTGTAATGGATTTTGGGTGGAATTACAAAATTTCTATCCACTTTTTTTCATTTACTGGCGTGACAGTGGTTCAAGTAGTGTCTTCAAGACCAAATAATGCATACTATTGTTGTGTTGTTGGGCAAGACATTTTACTTTTTACTTAAGTATGAATGTGAGTGGGAGGAGAAGTTACTGGCAATTGCAATAATGTTACATGCTCTAGTTTACCCCAATGCAATAGTGTTTTTTTGGTTTGTTTTTGTTTTTTCATATAAATAGGGACTTAAAACAAGCTGATTTTTTTTTTTTCTACACAATTAAAATAAAACACTTAGCTCTGCATAATTGCAAACAATAGGATTCATTGTTATAGATCATGTCCTCTATTTCCCCTACCTCAGTCAAACCCAATAGGCAATAATGCATACCTCTGCTAAAATGGCAGTTCTGAGGTGGCCCTATTCCAATGCAATTTCAGCAAACCGTTGTAATTTCTAGTCATTTTCTCTTCGCTCCCTCCTCCATTTTGAAACCAGGCTGTCCAGATCTACAAATGCGTTCAATCCCGAATCATATGGGAGCATTTTACCCTCCAAACAATGTGCCGTGTGCATAAGGAGGAACGGTAGGAATTAGCAAAGACACGGCGCAGCTAATGATCAGTGCCTTGGCTTGATATTCGCAATTAGCGCAGAGGGCCGGGCGTGTACTGATTAAATCTAAACCTCTCTGACTTGACTGGAGAGGGCTTCATCACTGCTTATGGGGGCGTGTGTGATTGTGTGATTATATAGCCAGGGTTTTGTCCAAAGTCGCTCCCCAATCAAACCAAGCCACATTGCCATTGATTTGTAACAGTCACAGTGGAAATGCAGTGTGCTAATGGCGCTAGGCTAATGAGCAGACATCAGCGGGTAGAACAAGGGGCGTGTGGGAGAGAGGTCTTTGGCGCAAATCAGAATGAAATGCCCTCGTGGTTGTCCTCTGCTCTATCACCTCACTCCAAAAGTGTAAGTATGTTTCTACAAGTGTTAAAGGGATTTCAATATTTTAGTAAAAGGTGAATTATGTAACTTGGAGGGTCAAATACCTTCGGTTTTCAATGGACATGTTGTTGTTTTGCCTGGAATGTTCCACCTAATGGCATTAAAATTATTAATCTCCATGAAGATGAGCAAGTGACACCACAAAACCAAGTACTTTTGCCAACAGAAACATTTGGAATTGAATACACCTGTAGATGCTAGAAAAGGTAGAAAGTGTTTTAAGATGTACAAATTTATACAATACCATGGAACATTCCAGGCAAAGCAATAGCCATAAGCTGGTGACAGACCTGCATAGAGCACCTTTAAATGTCTTGACTTCATGTTGATATTTTTAGTAGACCATAGATGGCTTCCCCAGGGAATGGTCCTTGGTCCTCTTCTATTTTCTATTTATTTAACCCTGTTGGTCATCTTTTATTCTGTTTGGATTAATCTCAAGAAAGCATGGATTGTCAGAAGAGAAACAAAGCATAACTCTAGATATTCATTCATTCATCTATCTATCCATCTATCTATGTACTATTACAAAACAAAGCATAACATATCTTATTTAATGTTAACGCCAAAACAAAGAAGAAGTGATAGCACAGCAAAATCGGGTCTGTTTCCAAGGTATTATAAAGCCCTAAAAACGCATGCAATTGTTTAATAATTAACATTCCAGCCAAATCTACCTATTTATCTACTAGTATCTGTTAGCATGGACATTTGAGTTTGGAATGATATTTCTATGTAGAACACACACATATCTTCCTTTCTTTGTTTGAACTTTGATATTGCACATGTGGTTCCTACAGCACTGTATGAACACTTACTGCTCTGTTTTACAACTACTGTGTGTTTAGATTAGTATAGAAACTTTACCACCACCTGTCACATGTCTTACACTATAAGAACAAGAAGATCGGAACACATGATTTCAGAATATAGCATTTCGCATTTCTTACCCTAACTTGCACAACAACACTGGAAATGTCAAATAGCCCAATTTCTTGTGAGTTTGCTTTCTCCTTTCTGACTTTCAGTTAGCAGTAGAATGAATAGCAGTCTTCCATGCGTTCTTGATGTACAGTAATGAGCTCATTTAACTCCGAGAATGGTTTGAGAGCCAGACAAAGCAAGAGCGAGTGGATGCCTCAGTCTGGAGTGGCCTAATGGTTCTAATATGTTTAAAGTCCAGAGCCTCAAGACATAGAAATGCACTCTGAAGATTACACATGCCTCTATGGGCAGCTCACACCAGTCCTGTTTTCGTGGAAGCATTCAAACTCACTTGGTTAGGTATAAAGATATATTTGGCGAATGGTAGTTTCATGAAAAAAGGGTATTTGAGGGTAGAGTTGTCACGATACAAAAAATTCAAACTTGATTTCAATACTAAGGAACAGACTATTCAGGAAAGGTTCATTTCTGTCCTGTGAATGTGACTTTTTTAGTATCGATACCTGCCAAAATAAGTATTTAGTTTCGATACTTGTTTTAGTATCGATTAGTATCTGATTTCCGATACTTTTGACAACCCTATTTGGCTTTTCAGAGCTTTTGATCATGTCATAATGATGTTTTGTCATCATTTGTTTACTCACAGTTTTATTTAGATGATGATTCATACATGTTTGAGTAATCTTGTATTGTCCTGCATTTGAGGCTTGGGTACTCAGTAATCAGTTTTCACCTGACTCCTGTCTCCGCCCACTTCTCTTGATTATTCAAAACATGACATGTCTGTTTCAAAAATGTCACTAAACCCCTTTGCAACAATAAAAAGCATATAATACATCTTCTTTAAAAGTTAAGGTCTGTTTTTCACTGTATTACAAAGCCATCAAAAACACCTGCAATTGTTTTTGCCATAACATCTCTGTAGAAACAAGCTGGTAGCATAAAAGTCTTGGTTGAAGTTTCCACAGTAATAATGCACTTGCCTGGGAACTAAAAAACTCTTCTTCAATACTTTACAGAAATGTGAGTCTGGTCAGCGAATCTCCCTGTTTTCAGATGGGCGTGATTGACAGGCGGATTAGCCAATCAGGGACACGCATGGACCGTTTGTATCAAAACAAATATGGCTGCAAAAAAGGCACAGGGAACTGAAAAACGTTACGGATTTCCTCAAATCTCCTTCGTTTCACGTGTGCTACTGAAAAAAAAAAAAAAAAATCAGAGTGCACAATCATGTTTCGTCAGGCTTCAGAAGCAACCATAGACTGTATATATAAATGGACATAGCTAACCTGCTAGCCGCCGCGTTCCAAATAGGTAGCGAGCATGGGCGCACTTCCGGCTTCACTGACTCTGGCTCACCCCTCTCTCCGTAACTGCTGCAGTGAGCCTCATCATTTTGGTCTTAAAATGTTCGTATTAACCTACATGATCCTGCTGTTTTTATTTCGCTATTGTGTCAGTAAATCAAGATATGAACCTTAGGCGCCTTGTTTCCCCGAGGTCGCTCCCGCTAGCATTAGCAACAGGTTTGATTGACAGCGTTGCTAAGCGCCCGCTCCTTGCTAAACCAACAGCCTTGCTCCGGATTGGCTCTTTGGTTGCTACTCGCGGTCGGAATTCCAAATATGCAACTTGGCTCCAATTTGCCAGCGAAGTAATACACAAAACATAAATGGACAGTAAAACAAATCACAGAAGAATCACTTGATACCATTGTTTGGGTGCACTGCAATATTATCTTTTGTGTATATAACTCCAACTTCTATACCCAATATATTCTGAAAAGTAAATGACCAAATTGGGATAACGGTTTTCATATTTACTGCGAAACCTTCGTCCACACATATCCCACATCCTTTCATTGCTGTTGTTTTGGTTGTAATCTTTTTACTGCAAAACCACTAGCTGTGAAAATGTCCTTGTTATTTTCACAATTCAACATTTCATTGGCTAGACCCTGAACATGTCCTTCCTATCACCATACACTTAACAACGTCTCCGCAAGCTGTCGGTATAGCAAACTGTTACATGTAAAATATGTTTCTCTGCATTCCTGTTTTATTTTATCTTATATCCCGGCTACCACTGTGTTGAGCTATTACCACATACAAGACCAGACATTTCCCTGATTCTGTCACAGCCCAATCCATTTTTAGAGATATGAATAAAACATAGGTATCATCCATAGAAGTTGCGACGGCGAGCTGCAAATGAGCACATGATAGGACGCAGAGCTGTGTGGCTGTCTGGCTTTGAAGCACCATTCTGTCAGAAACCTCATTATTTACTATAGTTTTGTGTATCCATCCAGACTCGGGTTCCCAGTGATGTGCGGCCCATTGCTTCCTTGACCGCAGACCGGACTAATTTGTCCAGCAGTGGCTTGGTCTGACAGGAGAAAATATTGGCTTTGATGTTTATGACGCCTACTTGGTCACAAACAACTTCAGGATATTAAATGTGTCTTCTATATGCCTGGTAGAATTAAAGGGCCCATAATACGCTATTTTCTCTCTGTTATATCATCAAAAACATACCTGGAGTTTTGTAAGCCTGTCACGATAACAAATTTTAAACACTCGGTATATTGCTACACATAAATATTGCGATAAATGATAATATTGAAACTACTTTTTGCCACTGACAGCATTTAAATAACGCAGGATAATAGCAGTAAACCATTTTTAAATAGACAGTATCATTAAAAGGCATAAGCTGCAACACATTAATTAGCCACTGAAGTGACTTTACAGCTAAAATTTTATCGTATTATAACAAAAATCTCACACGTGTTTAACACACAATGCCTGCGTATTTAGGCTGAGTTCTTCTCTCAAACAGAAAACACTCCGTTCCACCTTGTGATGTCATGTGGTAATACAGGAAGTGCTCCACTGTGTTTTTAAACTCCACACACCCCCACTAGAATCATTTGGATAATTTCAGTCCTGGAATTAGCCATGTCTACCAAAAAAAAAGGTAGGTAGGTAGCTGTTGACTTGAAAACTACTGCTTCATGACATCGCAAGGTGGAACAGAGAATTTTGAGCTTTGGAGATGTAGACTAACACTAAAGGGTTACTCAAACATATTGGAACAGAGATTTTGAGCTTTGGAGATGTAGACTAACACTAAAGGGTTACTCAAACATATGTGAATGAAACAAGACACAACTACAGGTCTGTTTTTGAGGAGGTAACAGCATTAGAACATGGCTTAAAGCTCCCGAGAATCCATTTTGTGTAATATAGGACTTTTAAGCAATGCACTGCAGAAGAAAGTGGTTTTAGTACAAGTTAGACATTATTAAGTTGAGTTACTGATCAACCTGTAGCAGTTGTCGTCGTAATGTTAAAAGCGCTGTACCAGATTTTCTTTCATGTAATATAGTGCAGTTTGTCTCACCCCCGCATAGATATATTTTAAAAGCAGCTCTTAGGGTAAAAATTAGACCACTGCGTGCTTTCAGCAAGTAAGTATAAAGTGTATTATAGCCCGAGAATCAGAAAGTGTGCTGCTAGCGTTATCGTGACAGCAAAACTCGACTCCGGCCTCTGAAAGTTGAATAATTAGGATGCAAGGGATGCGTTAGGAAAATGGACCACTGCAAACTGTTTAAAATGAACTACTTCTGTTTCTCTTTTTGTTTTAACAGTAAAGCATTGGCACTGTCGCTGTAATTCTGGTTTAAAACTCATTACATCATCTTTGTTTTGTGTTAGTGCAAGTGTTTATATTTTTTGTGCAGAATTTCAAATTAGTTTTATGATCTACAGTATTATTTTATTATTATTACCTGTAATATCTGTAATTCTGTAACTGGTCAGTGCATTTTTTTTGTAGAGGGATTCATTTGCTACCGTTCCATTAGCGAGCGAATGCCTTGTTAGCTAAACGAATGCCAAGTAAGTAAAATAATCCTCCGTAAATGTGTCCAAAACTGCATGGCAAATGGTATACAGTAAAGCTATTGAAAACTGTATACGTTCCATTTCTCGTATTGCTAATTTCTGTTAACAAAGAGACCACCCTAACGAGCATCCATTCTCACATCCACCCTTTCTCTCTCTTATTCTTCATTCAGCTTTGGGGGAGACTGCGGCACTCTGCCTTTTAGCATAGCGCCTCCTGTTGAGCTGAGTGACACATCGACATTCACACTTCATGTATCTTGTATCAGAACACACGCCCGCGCTTCACTCACGCACACACTACTGTCATTGGCTCTCCAGAACGGTGTCGCCGGATTACCTTGGGGATTAAAATGGGCTTGACAGGCTGACAGCTGCACTCTGCATACAAGTTGCTCTTTTTCTGTCCCTGACTCAAATCTATCTGCACAGTTTAATGTCCCCGTGTCCTGCATTTACACTCTGGAGTTACATGTACCCCCTATCCCCATGTGTTTACAAGGGATGCAACAGTCTCAATTTAATAACAATGCAGATACCCTCGCAATACAGATATAGATAGAGTGACTCAGAATCCAGAATACACACTTCTTCAGTACTTTATGAAGACGTGAGTCTGGTCACTGCTGAATCTTCCTGAGTTCAGATTGGCGTGATTGACAGGTGGATTAGCCAAGCAGGAACACACATGGTACTTCTATATCAAACAATTATGGCTGCTTACGAGGAAAAAAGAAAGGGGGAAAAAAAATCCCAGAGTTAAAATGAAAGGTGACCAGTGACGTCACTGAAATAAACAAATCTGATTGGACAGCTGTGTTTGGTTCTGGCTCGAGACGTGACAGGGTGATGATCAGACTGATACATGTCACTACTCCATTGCATTAACTGTGCCATACTTTTCACAGATATAAGGAAACAGCTCCATTAAAGTCTAACTCATATATGTTTGGTCTTGTAAGGACTAATGCAAGGGTGGGTCAAATTCAAATGTGTGTGGCAATATATGATAGATGGAACAATATTTTTTGGGGGTCAGTATTTATCTTTCTTTGCACTACTGGGGAAGGTTGGGTTATTTTTTTGGCTATATGTTGAGATTTGAGCCGTAAAAGGTTGAATTAATAACATGACTGATTACAGATGTAAACTAAGTACAAATGTGTTTCATTCTGATAATTATCTATTGCATCCATAGACTGTATAAAGAAGTGGACAAAGGGAGTGTGATGTCACCCATAGCGTTCGGCTCCAAACAAATGAAGCTTGTCGAGGCTAGAGCAGTTATAGGGGCCAATTTGGAGCCAAGTTCCATATTTGGAATTCTGACTGAGAGTATCATAGCAACCAAAGAGCCAATCCGGAGCCAGGCTGTTGAAAGTAACGCCCCTTTCCGCCCGCAACACTGATTTAGCAGGGGGCGGGCGCTTAGCAACGCTGTCAAACAAACCTGTTGCTAACACTAGCGGGGGCGACCTCGGGGAAAGAAGTCTCCTGATTTGTCTGTTATGAATGTTCCTATCTTGATTTACGGACAAAATAGAAAATAAAAACCCCAGGATCATGTACAGTGGGTTAATACAAACAATTTAATACCTAAATGCTGAGGTTCACTGCAGCAGTTACAGAGAGACGGGAGACAGTTTTTCAATGTAAAGTGAATTGGAGTTGATGAAGCCGGAAGCGCGCCTATGCTCACTAGCTAGCACGTTAGCTACATCTATTTATATATACAGTCTATGATTGCAGCTGGTGGTTTTTTAACAAAATTGTAGATTTAGAATAGTTTTTGTGGTATAAATCTACTCTTGGGTTTTTGTGTTAGTGGCATAGTAAATTACTTTTAATACTATTGTTTATCGTCTATATTTACTTCAGAAATACATCGCATTTGAAAATGTGTTATCGTGACAGGCCTAGCCGGACCAATGCGATCGTTGGTGTAACAAATACTCATGAGCAAATTTCTGTAAAATATAGGCTATTACTGTACTGTTACATCCCTAATATTTGCAGTCTTAAGTCAACATCCAGGCCTCAGTTCTTTTTGAAAAGCTGTACTATGATTGGCAATAATAGAGTTTGATGATGCATGCAATGGAAATGTTTTAATAAATTTCAGATACAGAAATAAGATTAAATTGAGAAAGCTTTTTGAGTGCTCAGTGTTTTGTAGTACATTTGAGAGTCCCCATTTTTCCATTCGTGTTTGATGAGAGAACACCTTGATAACAGGCAAAGCTAATTATTATTATTATCATTATTATTATTATTATTTTGTGCACAACCTTTTCTCAAAACATGTTAATTTTATTTTATCGTTTGATTTCTTTCACTCAGTTATTGTCAGATAACTGTAATATAAAGAAAAGTTGCATAGTGCAGCTTTAATTACTAACGCTGTGTTTTAATTTGTCCAGGTTTTATCCATATCAGGTCTGAAGTAATTACAAGTTACAAGTTAAAAGTTTGATCTGAGAGGCAACCTCGCCCAAAATTAGAATTACAAAAAGTCTGCTGTAATCGAATGAATGCAAGAAAGATGTTTAAAGCTCTACTGTGTAACATTCCAGGCAAAAAAAACAAACATCTCTGTGGAACTGGCAAACCAGTCATTAAAAAAATTACACAGTTCAGCTTTAATAAAACACCTCCTTCACTATGGTTCCTTTTTACCTTAAAGTGGAACTAAACATCTATTTTTTGCTACTGAACTGTATATATGTTGTTGCAATAGCAGTTTGTACGGTTCCTTTTCCTTGGGTACATTCGCTGCTCTGTGGTCAAAAACAGTCAAAACTGCGTGTGCTGACTCCGCTGGCCACTGTTATTTCAAGCACTACGTAACATCACCCAGAACTGCCCTGATTAAAGCCAGGTGTTCCTGCTTAAAAACAGCTGACTGCAGGGGCGGAGTTTGAACTGTGGATACCTGTTATGCCAATTACAATGTTTCTTATACCCCCCGACCTGTCCCTCCTCCTCCTTTAGTCCTCCGGGTACTGCCCAGTTTAGCACCTCTATTTGAAATGTGGTTGAGGGAGTTTAGATGCTTAGTCCCACTTCAACATTCCCATCTTTGTTGCCGCTGCTGCTTCGGAATTATAAATCTATTAACGCCCACAATATTTAACACCTTATCTTATCACAACACATCGGGTTTTAAAAGAGCTAGCACGTTCTGATTAAAGCAATTATCGACAGAGAAGGGGCCTGCTATCCCCCAGAGCAGACGCGCTCATTTGCAACCTGCTAATGCCCGGAGTTTTTAATCAAGAAAGGAAAGAGGAGGAAAAAATGCAGCGCCGGGCTTGCCAAGTGCATAAATCCAGCGCTCCTCTGTGTTTGAGTCTAATTACGGGTCACTCTGTCTGCTGGCTACATTAGGACAAGGCAAAACAGTCCCAGCCCACATAATTAAATGTTTTCTGTTGCTCACCGTCCCAAGACCTCAGCGAGTCAAACACGCATGTCAAATTGATTCCTTAATAATCTTAAAGAACCTCGTCAGTGCTTTATTATCGTCCAGGATTAGCTGCAAGTGCTGTTACAGTGTTTAAAGGTAGACTATGAAACTTTCCCCAAGGATGCTCTGTAACCTACTTATATCCATGGTTGGTGATGTTGTTGCGTCGCCAGGAATGTTCCACAGAATGGCATTAAACTTGTATATCGCCACGGAGACAAGCAGTTCACACTAAGAAGCAATGCATTTTTGAGCAATAAATCACCAAATAAAAAGTGAGACACACAGTACACAGAAGTACACAGACTACTACCACCTAGTGTTTAAAGGTGCACTATTAGACATTTGTGGAGGCTGGACTGGAAAAAACTCCATGGTGATGCTGCCAGGAATGTTCCACAGAATGGTATTAAACTTATATCTCCATGGAAACAAGCAGCTAAAAATTTTTGAGCAACAAAACACTGGTAATTAAATAAAAAAGCAAGATAGATAAAAATACAGCTGCTGTAAGTTGATAAGGCTAACAGTTGCGTCAGTGCAAACCACAAATGAACATCAAAACAAAATTTACATATTCTTCCTGTTTTGATAGAAAAAAGACATTTAATTCCTTCTCTGCCACCAAAAATAACTAGACTTTTGTTTTATTTTTAAATGATGAATGGTCACACTTTTATGTAGCGCTTTTCCACCTTCAAGGCACCTAACCCCTAATCCTCACCCTAACCCTCACCCTAACCCTCACCCATTCACACACACATTCATACACCAGTGTACGCAGACATCATCTGTGGGAGCATTCATCTGTGGGACCTGGAATCGCACCGCTAACCTGTGGGTCAGTGGATCTGACCGCTCAACCAATGATGTTTACATCAAGAGTGGGATTTGAACTGCCAACCTTCGGATCAATGGACAAACACTCAACAGCATGATTGTACTTACTTCAAAAAGACTTTAACTCAGAAAACTATGTTAAATGAATGGACCCAATCATTAATAAATTGTAGCAAAATGTGATCCTTACTTAGTGATACCATAAATTTTATCCGGGTTCAACAATTGTGGGTTTTCTTTTGAAAATTATATTTAAAAAATCGTATATATATATATATTGGACCCCTGTCCTCCATCATGACATATTAAATCTGAATCTGAATGCAATCTATTCTCCATGCCTAAACACATCCTTTGTAAATATATCACTTTATCTCATGTACTCTTTTCCAGTGCTTTGAATGGGCAGCAAGAGCATAACAATTGCACAAGCAAACTTCAGTTGTCCTCCATTGTGAAATACAGCTTTGAATTGTACCAAATACAGACCTGCTCTTTTTGAAGTAGTTCAGGTAACCTTGCTAACCAGTCTGCAAACACTTGCGTCAGGATGGTGACTCACCAAGGCTGCATGGGGAATTGTTTTTTCGTATGCTAGCTCTCAGGGATTTTGCGGTTCATTCGCGCATCAAATAATATTATCCGAAACATGTTCTACCAATAAATAGTCCATTCTTCTCTGCTTTGTCATCCTGCTAAGTACACAGCTCAGTATTAGAGGCGCTGTACCTGATTTTCCCAGTCTTATAAATGTGAAAAACAGAACTAGTTCATTTTAAACGGTTTGCAAAAGTTATTCCTGACTGCGATCAGTTTATAAGCGCTTTCAACAACTCTCAGAGACCACTGCAGAGTTTTGCCATGATGGTAAAGCTAACAACAACTAGCATGCTAACACACATTTCCTGATTATGGGACGATAAACCGCTTTAAAATTAGATGCAGGCGGTCCAGAGTTGACTCGTTTTGCGCTCAAGAGCTCCTTATATGATATATCTGTACTGAGGCAAGAACAATTTTGCTCAAATGTCTCAGCTTTATTCAATAATCTAACATTTGAGATGTAACTGTGTTTGGTATTGTGCTATTTCTGCCGCTTGGGTCTTTCTTTAAGCATGTCATCCCCATTTTCACTTCGAATTGCTCTGTTGTTGAGATGCAGACACGTGCTATGGAGTTGTCTGCATTGGCTTGCTCATCCCGTGTGGTTTCAGGGATTAGCCTGTGCCTGAGTGCCTGGAATAATGATCAGAGCAGCGGAGAAACACATTTTACCATTTCAGGAGATAAGGGCCAAGCAATCTGCTAGCCCAGGACTTAACCCAGCTCCCCGTGGCTTTATGTAGAGCTGACAGAAAAAAAAAAAAAATTAAAAATAAAAATCACTACCAACTGCCAACCAAACCTTGGGCAACTAGATATCGACTAACATGAACAAAATGTTTTAACCACAAGGTGACCCAGCTTAGCATGTTACGATTGGGTGGCCAACCACAATATGCTATTTTTCAACTACAAGAGGAGCAAATCCGACAGTAACTAGCCACAAATAATCCACATACACTGATATTGCAGGTCTAACAGCTAACCGTGCCATGCCTCATGCAAAAGTCAAGGGAACACAAGCGCCGAGATATCCGCTAAGACCTAAATTACGTCAACAAAATGTTCTAACCACGAGGTGACCTAGCTTAGCATGTCCCGATTTGGTAGCCAACCACGATATGCTAATTTTCAACAACAAGAGGAGCAAATCTGGCAGCGTATTAGCCAAGAACCCACATGCACTGATACTGCAGGTCAATTGTTGCTGGTTGGTTGGAGGAAGCTATTTTTGTTCAACCTTCGTGACACACTGAAGACAGGTGAAAAGGCCAAGAATACACTCCTGCTGCCTATGGAAAGACTGAGAGGACATTTTAAAGGCAGACTGAGAGGAATTCGGTGGTGAAATAGAGCTACCTTGACACTTGCTGTAAATTAGGTTGTATTGATGTACATTTCTCAGTTTTAGTTGTATGTTTTATTTTGTACTTTGTTAATCCTATAGACTTATTACTGAGTAAACGGGTATATATCATGGATAATATTTAGTTAAACTGTTGCATTCATCTTTGAGGCAATTGTATATATGAAAACATCAAATACCATTCAGTAAATATCAAACTAAAAGACACTATGTAGCCTGAGTTTTTACTGTTTGAAAAAGGTACTACCATCACAGTTGAACCTGGGTTGCCAGTGCCTAAACCTGCAGATAAAGGACACAGACAAGTTTTTCTCAGTATATGGACAGGCCATGCCTCATGTCAAAGCTCAGAACCTCCAGAATTCACTCCCTGAGCTGCAGATGCTGCACTAGCACTGATTAATGGCTGCAGTTGCTGGAGTTTAGGTAGTGATGACTCAGATCAGAAAGAGTCATTTTAGGTTTAAACGGACTGGATTTCAGCTTTGAAACTGGCAACTGATTTGTTAATCATCTTGAGAACTAGAAAACCAAATAATAACATAAATAACTTGGTCATCATCTCGAATGTTTTTGTAATGATAAAATCAGTATTAGTAAAAGCTGTAATCTATTTTAACATGTTAACCTTACATCTGGCAATACAAGTCAGGTTTATGAAATTTAAAATGAAAAACATTATTGGAGCAGTAACTTATAGTACCCTTAATAATTAAATTCTCACCCAGAATTGTTAGACATAATGTGATGTAATATAAAAAATGCAATTTTATAAACAGTGCCTTGGTTTCATCTGGATTTGTCTCAGTGGTTCCTTTACTTCACAGTAAAGGGGGAACAATGAACAAAGTGGGTACAGTGTCTTGCCTAAGGACACAACACCACCATGTAAATTATTACTATATATGTTATCTCCACTCTTTTCTCAAATGCCAAAGGGGAATTTCTAAGTCAAAATAGTTCTTAGAGGTTGCAGAATTTGCTAATAACCTTATGTGATATCATTTTAGCCTCAGTACTTTGGGATATTAAGGTAATGTGTTGTTTCTGAGCAGTCTAATGAGATGTACCTGGACGGACAATATAATAGCTGAAAAACACAGGGATAAGTACCACATTTCCACATCAGAAGACCTATAAAAAACATGAAAATTACGCTGATAATGCACTCTACCTGACGAGAACAGCTTGCTCCAACTCTGTCTCATTCCTCAATAAATAGAAGTAGGAGGAAAACTGCAAACTACAGCAGGTTCCCGGGATCAAAAGATGTATTTTTGCACAGAGATAGTAATACGTCTCCTACATACACCTCCCGTGTGTTCTTCACTGGTTTCATTTGATCAAGTTCTTGGTTTAGATTAATGATGACTTACTAGGGTTGGTGCAATGGAAAGAAGTATTAAGATGATTGGAGCATACAATAACTGAAATAACAGGGTAACTAAATGTTTCTTAAGGGTGCACCATGTTGCTTCTCTGGTGTGGGTCTGCATGGAGATATACTATCTTTGTTCTAAATACTTCACAGAATGGCATTAAACTTAGCGATCCCGCATTCGTTCAATTACGTTTCTTTTTATTGCTAAAAACATGAATTCTTACTGTGAGCGAAGTGGCCTCTCCACATATCTGACCTGCAACTTGGCCTGGTGTCCATAGAGATAAACAGTCACATTCAATTCCAAACTGTGGAGTATTCCTGGCCCAGCAATAACATCTACATGGAGACAAGCAGGAGATGGAGGTTCCACCAGCAGACTTGCATAGTCCACGCTATTTTTCTTTTTTTTAATCTTTTCAAATTTGTATCTTTTTCAAGTAAAACAAACGTAACTGCTGTACATGTTTAGTTTATGAAGCTGTACACGTTTAACCATGTTTAATAGCTTCGGTGTAGCTTTTTACTGTTAACATAACGCATGACCTGTGACTGTAGAAGGCCTGATTGCTGAAACTAGTTACTAAGTTAATACAAATTTGTTCATTTTACCTTCATTTTAGTTCAGTATTTGACCAGTTTTGCAATGCCGGTGGGTGACACGTCGGAAGCTATGGTGCACCTGAGGATGCTTCTTCAAATGTTGAGCTGTGTTCATGGAAAACAGTTTGAGGATTACCCTAGAACTGTGCATGTTAGAGTTTGATGGGGAAAACCAGAGCAAACAGATGGCCTATCAAGACAGATACAAAACTCAACAAAGAACGGATCTCGAAATCTAACGCAGGGTATTTTTTGAGGTGACATTACAATAGCCCCTCTTAACTTTCAATCAAACTGCATAATTCAACTCAGCAAAATAACATTAGCCCGTGGTTCATGACAATATAATGTGAAACAAACAGAAGTGTAGTGTACGATCTCACCTTTCCGACATACTGCGCGTCCGGTCCCATGTGTTCTTCTAAAACAAAGAACTGGTTCCAGATCCAGCCACGTTTGGGTCTATGATGCACCTCCTTCTCGTCATTGGGCAGTTTGGTTTGGTTCTTAGCGGCCGGGACTTTAGCCGCGACATGATGGCTAGCCCCGCAGCACCTCTGGATAAAGCAGAGACACACCAATACGGGGCAAAGGGAGGAGGAAGCCGGTAGTATCCTCATGGCGAAGTTTGTAAAATCCCTTTATCGGAAGGTGGATCGAACCTCCCAACTCCCATGCAATCGCCTCTGCTATAGCCACTGCTGCAAAACGTGATCCGACCAAAAATGTGTTGTTTTTAAATCCTTGTTAAGTCCAGCGAGTTTCTGTGATATCCATTCAAATTCATGGTTGGAGAAAAGTTGAAGAAAAGATGACTTTACATTATTCCCAAAAAAACGTTGAAGCTGCGTTGAAGAGTTCAGTGGAGTTTCACCAAAAGTTAATCCCGGAAGCCATTTTGGAATTCCTAAAAAGAAAAAGAACAGAAAGGGAGATTAGCATGATGGATATTAGCCGCTAAATGTCCGCTAATTCCTTCCAATTAAGTTGCAAATGACAAATCCGCCAAGATGAAAACGTGCATGTGGTTGTGATAAGGTACAAAGGAGTAACAAGACATTTCAGGAGTCGTTTAGGGCATTAGAAAAGGTTATTTAAAGGTTGCGGGTGCCTTTAGTGCATATGACCGTGTTTCATGTTTTTCTAATTATGACTTGGTTTGGTGGGATGGTACCTGTGGTAAATTTTTATGATAGTTTTACATTAGTTAAGTGGCAGTTTGTGGGGGGGAAAGTTGAGAAGAAAAGTACAAAAATACAGGAAGTAGCAGTGGGTTCTAAAACAGAATACCTCTAACTATGTCATCAACAGGGAAAATTCCATCCAAAATACAGGGACAATTTACACACGAGTAAAGCATTTTTCTGGCAATTTGAACTTTCATTTAACAAAATAAAGGTGTTGTCCTTTATTTTATTAGTCTAATCATAACTATTGTGATAATTTAGACATTATGGTTGCTAGGTAACAGTTATGGAATAACCTCTACGTATGTCATATCTTCTGCCCGTGTCCAACCAGGAAACAAAATTATAAACTTCACCGGAATTATAAAGCTGGAAAAAAACTAGACTAAGATTTTTAGTACAGTCTTAAATATCTATGCCGTCATATGCACTTTAAAAGGCCCATATTACGCTATTTTCTGATCTATGTTATAATGTTGTTTCCTCATCAAAAAACATACCTGCAGTTGTGTTTTGTTTCATTCACACATATTTAACACAGAAATGCTGCATATTTAGGCTGAGTTCTTCTCTCAAACTGAAAACACTCTGTGCCACCTTGTGATGTCATGTGGTAATACAGGAAGTGCTCGACTGTGTATTTAAACTACACTACTTCACCTCCACTAGAATCATAATATAATTTCAGTCCCGGAATTGCCAATCTCAACTAAACGAAAGGTAAAACGTAGCTGTTAACTTGAAAACTACCGCTTCATGACATCACAAGGTGGAACAGAGCTTTTTGAGCTTTGGAGATGTAGACAGCCTAATAATACCTAATTACTCAAATATATGTGAATGAAACAAACCACAACTCCAGGTACGTTTTTGATGAGATAACATCATTACATGGACTAAAGCTCACAAGAGTCAATTTTGTGCAATATAGGACTTAAGGTTGAAACTTTCACACAAAGTAACAGATAGTGCCCCAAGAAGTCAAAGGAGTACTAGACAAAGTGCAAATGGAGCTGGGTTTATTAAAATCTATGAGGGGTGTGCCAAAATGAGAGATCAAGTCTGACTTCTCCCAACAGGGGTCTGAGATCTAATATTTTTCCTCAAATATGACTAAAGGGCTATCCTGCTCCCAAACTTAATATAGTTTTATGACATGAGGGCTCACCGAAATGAAGCAAGTTCAGACAGGGAAGATTCAACATTTCTGCGATACAAAGCGGACATGTCTGGGTGGAAAATAATACTTTTGAAAAATGGGGGCAGATCTGATTTGCTACATTTTTTCAATATATAGCAACAGCTGGAAATAGCTTAAGGGCACTGTCACAATAAAAGCATAGCACTGAGGCTTATAGACAGCAGACGAGCAATTCTTGGTAGATCGGAAATTAAGATGTCAAAGTTACAGCGGATGCAATGTTAGCTTAAGGTTTCACAGCAACTGAAACCACATGTACAAGACAGATATTACCATGGTTCCATCATAAAAATGTCAAGTAATGTTGGATTAAAATGTCAAAAACCGACATCTGATAACTGAAGTGTCATGAAAAAAGCAGTTCCCCGTTAGGTTTGCCTTGTATGCTAGCTAGCTTATAAATCAGTATGTGAAATAACATGTTAACCGGTTTTAGAATCTAAAACAGAAATTAATATCAGACAATATTTGAATATGTAACTTACAGAAAAAGGATTTTAAAGTTTTGGCTCTTGTTTACATTATGGTTGCTAGGTTGCACTATAATTTTCCAAGAGGAGGGTCTGCCACCTCATTGCCTCTACTGAGATGTTATCGCTATGCCTAGAATGTTCCACAGTATGGCATTTAGTGATGTGATGTTCGCGAACGAGTTGGGTCTTTTGAACGGTTCTTTAACGTGAACTGTTGGATCAAATTTTTTAAAAGAGACGAATCTTTTTCTTTTAAATTTGCATGCATTTTTACACTGATTAACAGTGAACCGACACAAGAATCAGCACAGAAGCAGAGCAGGCGACACGAGTGAGAGATTTGTGAACAAAAAAACATATTTGGATCATGTTATATCATACAGCTATTTCTCTTTGTGATTAGTTTGTAGATAAAATGAGTTGTCACGTTGGCTTTTGTCATATAAATAAACAGTAAAAGAGCCAGTTTTTTGAACAACTCTTTGAAATAACTGGCTCCAAAAGATTCGGATCCCGCAAAAGAGCCGAAAGTCCCATCACTAACGGCATTAAACTCATCTATCTACATGGAAACAAGCGGGTGATGCCACTAGGCCACTGTTTGGAAAAGCAAAACTGCTAACAGTAAGAATGCATTTGTACAAGATATTTATGTGCAGTAAACTCATGCACTTGTCTAAATTGAAACGATATATGTTTAATGCCATACTGTAGAACATTCCAGGCTTTCCAATAGCATCACCATGGAGCCGAGAAGGTTGCCGACCATCTCCCGGAAAAGTTATGTTACGTCCAGCTTTATTTTTAACCATGATCCACCCAAGTGATCCTTCCATTATGTAAAATAAAGCATTTCTTCATCATAAAATTGTAAAACTGGATGTACAGAGACGAAAAAAAACAAAGAAACAAGAAAACAATATCGAATGACTTCATAACATAAATAAATTAGCATCATTAGCATAGACAGCATCGCTCAAACATGATGTGACTTCAGAAAACTCACAATGAACAAACCAAATTCATTTTTTTTCTTACATTTAAATAAGAAATTACACTGAGAAGAAAAAAATACCCACAAGCTACGACGAGTCCTTGAAACTTAGGCCTTGTGCTGTTTGTCAAATTCACACTGACCAATGCATGAGACTCTATAAGGGAGTGTTACGGGGTGTGAGCAGGCCGGGGCCATTTTAAACTTGAATGCATTCTTTTTTATGTTTATTTGATATATTTATTCATTTAATGTGATCAAACAGCGAGTGCTACGACAGCCAGACGCGCATCTATCATTTATTTAGCGGTGAACTGGAAGCGACCAAGGCTCATTTCAAACGCAGTGTCTTCTGTGATGTCCAAGTATAAACATGAAAGGAGGCAGAGAGACAGAAGCATCCATCAATCTAAATGGCTCTGAGTGAAGGCTAAGACGTATAATATAAAAGACATTATTACTGTTATATAGCCGTACTACTAGTGCTGGCTGCATACTGATAATGAGGACATGGATCTGCAGTGATAAAAAAACACATTTTTAAGACAACATAAATACATTTTCAACACAAAATAATAGTCATTTATTTAAAGCCCAACTTTGTTCTTGTAAATGGTGTGTTTTCATGATGTCATCGGTGGGAAAGTAACTTAGTACAAGTTATAAAGTACTGTACTTAAGTAGATTTTTTTAGGTATTTGTACTTTACTTAGGTCAATTTTACAGTGGATACTTTTTACTTTTACTTCACTACATTTGAGAGCAGGTATCTGTACTTTCCACTCGACTACATTTTTTAACTAGACTGAAAAGTAAAAAGTACTTTTCATATCATTTGAGGGGGGATTTTTACCATGTTCGTGGTAACATCCTGACTAAAGTTTCTGAGTTCAAACTTCAGCTTTGAGCAAAAATAAATCCACAAAGTTCATGAGAAAAAATAAGAAATTTATTCGCACTGCAACTGTTGACCAAAATATGTATCATTTTTTAATCAATATCACTACATTTTAACAAATTAACAACACTTGTCTGAAATACTTCACTCTTTTTACTCTTTTTACTCTTTAAGTACATTTCTAAACGAGTACTACTCACTTAATGTGATACTTTTACTTCTACTTGGGTAACATTTTACCTCTGTAGCTGTAATTTCACTTACGTAACAAAATTGCGTACTTCATCCTGTACTTCAACACTGTGCCTGTGAGATGTGACATCGGTGACGAATACCATATTATGTCTGGTTGTACAAATTGTCACACTGTTATATCTAGAAAACTACCTTCCCATGTTGAATAAAAAGAATGTGTCCAAGCATAAAATTATACTTTTATTTTAGTCAAAATAAAATAATGTGTAAATTCTGTGGCTTTTTGAAGGGTGCAGTTTCTCTCTACCAATGAACTGCCTTTATCCTGACAGATTAATGCAGACTTTTTGTTAAATACGCCTTGTAAATAAATGTATATTGCCTTGCCAACAGTGGTGGAAGAAGTACTCAGTTTTGTTACTTAAATACAAGTACAGCTACCGGAGCAAAAAAATGCTCAAGTAAAAGTTAAAGTATCACATGAAAAAAATCTACTACGTAAAAGTATTAAAGTACCCTTTAAAAATGTACTTAAAGAGTAAACAGTAAAAGTATTTAGTGGAGATTTTGAGGTCTTATAAGGATTATTAAAGTACCTTTAAAAATGTACTTAAAGAGTAAACAGTAAAAGTATTTAGTGGAGATTTTGAGGTCTTATAAGGATTTGTGCTGAATTTTGTTCAACAGAAAAAACAGAAATGATCTTTTTTATTTTTGTTTTGCTCAAACTATGAACGTGTTAAAAATAAACCCCTCAGACTTTTCACCAGATCTCAAATAATAAAAAAATACATTTCGGTCCTGTTCAAAATGTAGTGGAGGAGAAAGTACAGATACCTGCTCTCAAAGTAAAAAGTATCTACCTTAAAATGTACTTACGCAAAGTGCAGATACCTAAAAGTTGTACTTAAGTATAGTACTTTACTACTTTCACTTAATTTCGTTCCACCACTGCAATAAGTATTTGATCGATCAAAACAAGTTTCTTTGCCATGTAATAAGCTGTTCTAAACCTGTTTACTGGCCTGACAGCTTGTGAATGAGAAATTTAACCATGGGCCAAAGGGTTTGAGAATCCGGTAATGAGGTTTTAATATTATCACGTGATCTTATACTAGTTCTGCTATAGACCATTCCATTATTAAAACCATCCAAATGATCCAGGAAAGGTCCAATTTTGCCTTATTTATGTTTATTTAGGATCAACGAGTATTTCAGCATTTATTTCTTTTGACAATCTAATACTGTTTACTATAAGAAGAACAGCATTTTGTATTTCATTCATGCTTTTGCCACATTACTCAAAACCTGCGCAGGCGTGAAAAATCAGAAATAAACTCTATTATTCACATCTAACTGTTTACATGACATTTCAGTAATCTGATAACTCCAGAAATCAGATAACGATCGGCTTTTTGATGTGAATGTAAACACAGGCATTTCCTTTGACATTTTCCTATGAATACAGCCATGACTACAACATAGGCTGAGTGGATTACATTAGTATAGTATATGCACATTGTTTGCTCAGTGGGACCAGAATGCATGGATGTAGTGAAGGCTTAACTCGAACTGGCCTGACAGGGATTACAGGCACCACAACGCATGTATTTGATATTTTAATAGGATATATGCGTAGACAGGCTTCAAAGACCATAGTGTACTGGTTTTACATTGAATATGACAACATTAAAGAGCCAAGCTAGAGCCGAGAATTAATACAACTTAGTGCTGTCAGACTGCAGACTACAAACAGTGAATAAGACATTTCAAAATACAAATGTTTCTCCACATATAGAGATTAAAATGTGCCCGGAAGGCCTGGCTAATCCGCATGTTTTAAATAACTCGATATGGAAATTTCACAGAGGGACTGCAGTGGGTGGTGAGTGTACATGTAATGAGTGTACAAAATGGAGTTAGAAGGTGGTGTCATAACAACATGGATTAATTAAAGAACTGAACTAAACATGTGTAATCTGTATGAGATTTAGAACTATTTAAAAGGCGTTATACCTTAATCCTGGTTTACCTAGATTCAAGTACAGTTTTGTATTTTGGGGCTCAGTGATGACATTCTTGTTGGACTAAAAGGGGGCGTGGCAAAAGCTCTCAAAACGATTATGTATCTCGACCCAAACTGCACTCTCAAGACTACACCCCATTTTGCATAATCGTTCGGGCCCCTAACGGGTGCTCTCAGACCTATTATCATACTAATTTCACAGACATAAAGGCAGATCAAACTTGTGAATCATGAGTTTAATCTGTCTTTTTACATATAAATACCAAAAGGAGGGGGCCCCGGGGAAGACCCAAGACACGCTGGAGGAACTATGTCTCTAAACTGGCCTGGGAACGTCTTGAGGTCCCAACAGAGGAGCTCGAGGAAGTGTCTGGGGTGAGGGAAGTCTGGGAGTCCCTGTTTAGACTGCTGCCCCCGCGACCCGGCCCCAGATAAGCAGAAGAAAATGGACGGACAGACACCAAAATATACAAAATCTTCAGCTAACTCACTCACTCCTCCTTTCTGCTGTTGTCCCATAAATCCTTATTATCTAAATAAAATTATTCATCAACTAATTTTGCCCAATTAAAGGCCTTCAGCCCGACAGAAAAGATGAAAAAGCACAGTGACTGATGGGTTGGCATTCGGTCCCCTCAGTAGGAAGGTTTCAGGTTTGAATCCCTAACTGTAATTGAATAAATGCAACATTTAATGCCATACTGTGGAACATTCCAAGAAAACCAACATCTCCATGACAAGCAGGCAGCTGACCACTCACCAGAAAAGCTAGTTATTATTTAAACCTTTCACTGTATATTATTTGATTTTATACATAAGTTGTTCTAAGAAATTCTATACAAAACCATTTTCATAATTATTATTGCACACAAACATTCTAATTAGACAATGCATAGCGACACAAGAAATACAAAAGGCATCTGCAAATGGTATTGTATTATGTAGTATTTATTTATTTTTTTGGCTTTGGTCCTTTCTTGAGTCTATAAAGCTGTTTAATTTGACTGTTCTGCTCATCTCTCCTCTTATTTGCTGCTAAAATGTGGTCATGTCAAAGTGCCCACAGTTCAGAGGAGCAGACAGGAGCAGACTGGAGCAGATGGGAGCAGAGACATAGCCTTTGTGTTATGTCTCACTGCCACCTGGGCCAGTGCAGAAGGTCATCTCCAGCAGCGTCATAATGAATGCATGTGATGCACAATATGGGTTGAAAAAATTTGGTTTTGTATGTATTTTGTAGTGTATTATAAGACTGGTTCACCCAAAGGACAAAACCCCGAGCCACAAACAGAGCAATGTGGTCTACTCCATCCAGTGTACTGAAGACTGCAGTGAGCGTTACATTAGAGAAACAAAACAGCCACTCCTGTACCAGCACCGTCGCAAGAACGCCTCGGGACAACAATCTGATGTGCATCTCCATCTCAAAGCCACTAATCGCTCCTTTGAAGATAGTGAGGTACAGATTTTAGCCAAAGAAAAGAAATGGTTTAAGAGGGGGGTTAAAGAGGCAATTTTTTGTTAGGAAAGAACAATAACAAACTGAAACCGCAATCAAATAGGTGTGTCAGTTTCAGTGTAGTTAGCTCCTCCCTTCACATAGAAATAAGGCAATGTCCACCAGTCATCTGACCAGAACTGAGGAAGCGGCTTCAATGAGCAACAAAACGTCTTCACTCAAGAAAACTTTTGTCCAGTTGACAAAGTTGGATTTTTCCTTTGCTTTGTAGTGTATAATTTGGTAATGTTGCTCTTGTTTTCTTTTCTGAAAATGGCTGGATGGGTAAAAGTCTCTAGATGACATCACTTCATGCTGATAAGGTAGAACTTATAACTATAGATCACACAGTGGCATAATACACTGAAGAGTATGAAATCAAAATCAAGATACAATAAACTGTAACTTTAAAAGACGTATTGTGTAAAAATATAGAAAATTAAAATTAAAGGTTCGCTATGTAACTTAATCGTGTTGTGGAGATGTAGAATATTCCAGAATACGACATTCAATTCATCCATTTTGGTGTTTTAATTATAAGCAAATATCATGGAAAAAACTGCATTCTCTCCGCAGATCTGACCTGTAACTTGGCCTGTTGGCATCACTTGTTGTCTTAATAGGGAAAGCTAAGTTAAATACCATACTATGGAACATTCCAAGGCAAAGCGATCTCCATAGAGATGAGAAGATGGCAGACCTTCCACCAAAAAAGTTACACAGTGGATCTTTAACAGTGCTAGATGTTCTAAGATGTTTAATTGAGATGGTATCAATGACCTACTTCAATAATGTATGGATTTTTATTTTATTTTATTTTTTTGAGTATTAATTTAAAATACAATATGATCAATACATAAAAACGAGTGCCATATCACGGTTATCTGACAACCCATAGCGCTAATGCCATTTGCATCATTTCTTTTTATAACAACAAAGACATTAAAATAGATAGAGTAGCTGACTTATTATAATTCTTCTCAACAAAATCTCAAGAGGCAATAAAGTTAAAAGCATCTGGCCCGTCAAAGGGAATAATCCTTCTATTTATGATGATATTAGTCTAAACATGCCGCGGGCTGCTAGCTTAAATGTGCCCGAGTTAGCATTAGCAGCGTGCGTGCTTAGCGGTAGCCACAAATGTTTTGGCATACACCCCAGTATCCAGGCTAACATTCTGTTTCATATACGAGGAAAATAAATTATAGATGACATAAATATGAGAAGGCATGGACAGACAGGAAGAGTTACACTGGTGATTCAGACAGGCAGAGCGCAACTTTGTAGAGGGGAAATTTATAGAGCCATCTTGTAACTATTAAATAACTTAAATTCAAATTATGTTTAGCACAGTTTTTGCGATTAAAGTTTGGCGTTAGGATATGGGCAGCAGTGGCTCAGTTGTTTGCCCACTAACCCAAAGGTTGACAGTTCAATCAGAGCATATTCATGTGTTTCAGCTTCCTGTCACGCAACATTTTGACTTTTTTTTTTTTTTTAATTGTTAATCGCTATGGCAACAGTCGTAATTTTTCATCCCTCTGAAATCCCTGGATACTGTTGTAAAGGTACATTCTGTTTTCTTTTTCGGTGGGGGGTTCGCCAATTGCTCATCTACGTGGAGATGGTATTGCTTTGCCTGGAATGTTCCACAACATGGCATTAAACTTATCTATCTTCGTGGAGATAAGCAGGTCCAGGTTACAGATCAGATCTGTGAAGTGGCAAGCCCGCAGACAGTATAAATACATGTTTTTCACTGCAGTTTTCAGCAATAGAAACACATGTAATTGAATAACTGCAATATAGACAAGTTTAATGCCATACTTTGGCACATTCCAGACAAAGCAAGATCTCCATGGAAGCAAACAGGTGTCAGACCCTCCACCAGAGAAGTTACATACTGCTGTTTTAGCGGGGAAGAAGTTTGGTATCTTTTACAACTGTCAGAGATGATTATCAGCACACTTTGTGGTAGCTTCTTCCAGTTACTAAGGGCCTTATCCTGGACAACGGGGCATTAATTGGAAAGAAAAGAAAATATAATTTATTCATAGGGCTACTGCATGAAGAAAATGTAGTATCTCAGGGGGAACATGATTCTACTATGAGAGACATTTTGCCGAGAATTGCTGTAGTAAATTCAATAATATTCCTATTCATAAGTACCATTGTGTGAAGGGCTGAACACGAAAACAGTTCACTTGGGTTTGTACACGTTGGGGTTGTCAAAAGTATCGAAAATCAGATACTAATCGATACTAAAACTAGTACCGAAACTCGATACTAATCTGAAGAGGTATCAATACTAAAAAAGTCACATTCACAGGACAGAAAAGAACCTTTCCTGAATCACATTCTATTGTCTAAATAAAGAGTGTTTTTTATCCTCATCGTGGTATCAGAATCGGTATTGAGTATCGAGTCTATTCCTCAGTATCGAAATCGAGTTTGAGATTTTAGTATCGTGACAACACTAGTACACGCCCTCGATGTATAGTAGTAATATACTCAAGAAGACTTTTGTTTAATATTAAAACCAATTCAGTTTTAATTTCAACAATTTGTAGGACGATATTCACTAAAGAAAAGACGTTTTAATTTCAGGGCTATGAAGACTGTAAATGAACACATTCCTTGTCTTGTTTCCGAAACCCAATTTAGTCATAAAACCACTCTGCAAACGTTTTCCCTGAGTAGATTCTTGGGCTCACTGGTTACAGCTTTTCAAAATGGAGCAGACTTCCCATGATGCATTGTTCATTTGTTGGTCTGTCAACTTGTGCCACGAGCGGTGTTTGAAATTGTGATACTTGCAAATGTGCAGAATAAAGTTTGAAATAAAATGTCGGAGGGAAGAGTTATGTTGTTTTTTGTGGTAAGTTTTCAGTATTCCGGTCCCAAAGCAGAGCACTATCCTATCCTCCGAATATAAAGCGCTCAAAGGCAACGGCTTTACCCAAACTCTGCCAACACTGATCACCGATGTAATGACGGCACAGCGGGCGGGCGCCATTTTAAAAGGCTAAAAATTGAAATAAAACTCTAGGACGGCAGACAGAGAGAGGATGGGATGGGATGAGAGAAGAACGACCCTGCCAAAATGGGCCCTGCCAATGTGCCCTGCCAATGTGACCTGCCAAAAGCGTGTTCCATATCTAAGTGAATGTTTTTTTTTTATTGTATGCAGTTTTTTCTTCTACAAAAACATTCCTAGAGTTGTGATTTTGTTTTGTTGTTAAAGGAGTAATGTGTCGCTTTTCCTGTGGTTGATCTGCCACCTGCTTGTCTTCATGAAGATGTTTACGCTTTGCCTGGAATCTATTTTACATAAATTTATATTTTACTATTAGTATTCATTGTTTTATGTTGCACCATATTGCCGAAACACATTCTTTTTTTGTAATCGCAATAAACTTGTCTGAATGTTCCACAGTGTGACATTAACTGTTGTATTTAGTATCAATAATAAATTTAGCATCAACAATGTATTTTTATTGAAAAAAAAAAAGCATGCTTACAGTGAGCGGTGTCACTTCTCCACAGAGCTGACCTGTGAATTCGCATGTGGCTTTCATTCCAGGCTTTTACTTTATCTATCGCCATGGAGACAAGCAAATGAAGCCATCAAGCCAAGTTACAGATCAGTTTTATGGAGCAAGAATTCATGTTTCGAAGCATTTTTAGCAAAGTCCATACAAAGCAATAACATCTCCATAGAGACAAGCAGGTGGCAAAACCAACACCGGAAAAGTTACATAATGTGTCTTTATCTAATGGAGATAGAAAAGTCCCTGGTCCAAAGGGGAGAGTGGCTCGGTGTCATGGTGAACGCTTTGGTTGGTCCTGACACCTCATCCACTGTTTCTGATTTCACTGCATCAGCGCTCTGGGGATGTTAAAGCCGAGAGAGGGAAGAGAGGAGAGGACGAGAAGGAGAGGGAGAGAGAGAAAAAGAGAGGAGAGAAAGAGAGAGGAGGGAGATGAGGGAGAGAGAGAAAGAGAGAGTAACAGGGCAGAGGGGGAGAAAGAGGGGAGAAGAGGGGGAGAGGGAGGAGAGAGTAAGAGGGCATAGAGAGGGGAGAGCAAGAAAGAGAGAAAGGAGAGGAGGAGGGGAGAGGAGAGAGGTGGAAGGAGAGGGAGAGAGAAAAAGAGAGAGGAGAGAATAAGAGGGTAGAGAGAGAAAGAGAGAAAGGAGGAGAGGAGGAGGAGAGAGAGAGGTGGAAGGAGAGAGAGAAAGCGAGAGGACAAAATAAGAGTTCAGAGGGCGAGAGAGGGGGGAGAGGAGGGAGAGAGAGAAAAGAGAAGGGGAAAGGAGAGGAGGGAGATGAGGTAGAGAGAAGGAGGAGGGAGAGAAATAGAGTGACGCCTGAGTAAAGACAGGTCATAACAGAGAGAGGAGAGAGGGCAGAGAAAAAAGGGAGGGAGAAAGAGAAAGAGAGAGGAGAGAATGAGAGAGCAGAGGGAGAGATAGAGGGGAAGGGGGAAGAGAGGGGGGAGGAAACTCTGAGAGAGACCAGGTCACTACAGAGAGAGGAGGACAGAGGAGAGAAAGGAGGAGAGTGAAAGAGCTCCGTCTGAGGCAAGGTCAACAGAGAGGAGAGGGAGACAGTTGGGAAGAAAGAGGGTGAGGGAGGATAGGAGAAAAGAGAGAGAAAAACGGGTGGGGAAGAAACCAGAGAGTGAGAAGGAGAGAGAGAAGGGGGAGGACATGAGGTGTGAGAAAGAAGGGTACACATAGAGGAGAGGATGGAAGAAAGATGAGGAGAGCAGAGAGATGGAGAAGAGGAGGGGCAGAGGAGTGGAAAGAGATGACTAAAGGGCTGAGACAGAGTGAGAGTGTGTTTGTTTGGAGGTGAGGAGAGACTTAGAGAGGAAGAGGAGGAGGAGGAGGAGAAGAGGAGGAGTTAGAGAGAGGAGAGAGAATGAGGGAAGGACAAAGGAAGAGGGGGGTAAGAGAGAGAGATGAGAGGAAGGACACTCCATTGCCAAAAACAGATAAATCCACATATCCTCCTGTGCTAAATATAATATGAATAGGCTATACAAAATACAAAAGCAACATTACTCTAATTGCCAAAAGGTGATGACAAATATAGAAAAAACAGAAGAATCCATCTTTCTTCTTTAAAAGAGCACTTTAAAAACAAGCAAAATGTTCTTTTCCCATGTATTGCGTTATCTGTATATTATTTTTTTTTTGTTGGCTGTTACGTGAAGCACTTGTTGTTTAAATGTGCTATATAAATAAACTTGAACTGAACTGAAAAATGACCAAATGATCATAACACAACGTACAAATGACGCAACAATAACGGCAAATTTTAAAAACAAAACATCTTTTAACTCTCTTAACCTTACCGTCTAAAAGCCAACGTAAGCAGAGGATTCACGTACGGCTTGTACTGTGCAAGAAGACTTAGGGTTGTCATGATAATTACTATATTGACTTACCGTTCAATGGGACAATATTTTTGGGATGTGAATATTTATCGAGGGTACTTTTTCTTTGCAGTATTGAGATCTTTGTGGTTATTTTTTTGCAATACGATTAGATTTGAGCTGTAGAAGGTTGAATAAATAACTTCTGTGACTCATTATAGATACATAAGTGTTCCATTCTGTTATTTTGTTATTTCAGCTCATGCTTTTGTAAAATATTTCTAATTTGAATTGTTTTTTGTGGCTAATTCTGCTTTATGTTTTGGTTTCAATATTATCGTTTATTTATATTCAGCAATTTACTGCACTTCAAAATGTGTTAGCGTGACAAGCCTAAGAAGAGCTAGCTTATAAAACCAATTTCTGTATTCTTAATTAACGTAATCCCGAACCAAAACAAGACCACACAATATACTTGAACAAAGTTTGAACTGTCTCCCATCTGGTTGGTGAAGAACATACTCACTGTTCACTATTTAAACCGAAGTAAAGATTTCAACTTTGCAAAAATCACCTGATCAAAAGAATACAAATCTGAATTTCTACCAATAACAATATGTAGACTGAATTAGGCGTGTCATGATAACACATTTTGAAGTTTGATATATTGCTGAAGTAAATATAGACGATAAATGATAATTTTGAAACTCATTTACGCCACTGACACAAAAACCCAAGCTGCAAGCCCCCCTCCCAAAAAAAACCCCCAAACTGTTCCAGCTTTCATATATTGAACGATAAGTCGATGTAGTGATTATTGTGACAGGCCTATGCGGGGGCGGCGTCAGGGGACGGCTTGAGGGGGCACAAGCCTCCCCTATGGCCAACGCACCCCCATAGCTTCCCCAAAGATTTTTTATCCATTTTCATAGGGCATTCAATTTCGACTAAAAATGTTCAAATGGCAATCAGAGAGTGTTCGAAATGAGAGTACAATAAAAAAAAAAATCCATATTAGGTTTTATAAATCACTACAGGGGCTAATTCAGACATGGGCAAACTACGGCCCGGGGGCCACACACGGCCCGTTGGGCTTATTAATCCGGCCCGCCGAACGTGACCAAATTATATTAAAATAGGTAAGAGTAAACCTTGTTCAATTTACCTTTCCTCTGTAATGCCAACATTTCCCCAAAACATGACGCACTTCAGCTACATCAACCTTGTTCGCGTGTATTACTCTCTTATTTTCTTATCAGCCCTTCTGCAAAAATGATCTTATAAAAGAAAAGAAAAGTGGATAGTGAGCGCCGAGTGTTTAATACAGAGTGAACAACAAAATATTTTTTCACTGAAGTCCGATCAAAGGCTGTATGCCTAATATGCCAAGAAACTGTCGCGGTTTGCCAACTACGCTAGCAAGCAGTAAACGCAGGAACGGGCGCCTACAGCTCAGAGGTTGTAATATATACATATATATATATCCTGGCCCGGCCCCTCTGTCAAATTTTAGAACCCATTGTGGCCCGTGTGTCAAAAAGTTTGCCCACCCCTGGGCTAACTACATTTAAACTTGTTTTAAACAGCGAAGCAAACATGTTAGTGCGCTCCACTGTTAAAAGGCTCTGTATAAACATGTTAAGAGAGCACCCACATTGACGACCTTAGCACCCCCTGTGCTCCTCCAACCAAAAATGTCTGATGCCACCACTGGGTCTATGTGAAATCAGTATTGTACGTGTGTGGTTTTAATTCAGAAGATTTGACCTAAAACAAAAACAATTCATTGATTTTCCTACAGCTCCTCTTCCCATTCCCCGCACGGTCCCAGGAGTCGGCAGGACACACTATGGAGCCCAGTGTGTGTGGTAATGGTAAAAGCTCCAAAGTGAGTGATGCTTATGAACTCAAGAGCATAAACCCAAGAGATCCTCAGGGGAACGTTGAGTGCTGCAAACTCCAGTATGGCTTAGAAATATGCCTGACCTCTACATAGTTTTAATACAAGACACATAGATAATGGTTTTGAAAAATGTGTGATTATTTGTGATATTTTTGGCCAGTTCTCCCACTTAACATGTAAATGTTTCTGTAAATCTTAAGAAAGCCCATCGAGGCTAGCAGTTATAACCATGAATTTGGAGCTCCATAAAAGGAATTCCAACCGTGAGTATCATAGCAACCAAAGATCCAATCCGGAGCAAGGCTGTTGAAGGTAACGCCCCTTCCGCCTGCACCGCTGGTTTAGCAAAAAAGCACTTAGCAACGCTGTCAATCAAAGCTGCTGGCTAGCGGGAGCGACCTCGGGGAAGAGGGTACCTGATTTGTCTCTTATTAAGGTTCATATCTTGAGTTACAAACACAATAGTGAAATAAAAATACCAGGATGTAGAGCAGGTTAATACAAACATTTTAAGACCAAAATGACGAGTCTGACAGCAGCATTTACAGAGAAAGGGTAACAAGGGGCAACAGTTTTGTAATGTAAAGTG
>JACM01002537.1:0-11763 GCA_000787095.1 Periophthalmodon schlosseri
ACTACACCAGGACTAAACCAGGACCAAGATTTAGGGTTTAAACTGGGACTAAACCAGGACTACAAGAAGACAAACAAACCAAGTCTACATTTTCAGCCGAAACAGTGTGATCGGCCTTAAAATAACATCTGAACTTTTAGTATTTGCGTTGATTTCAGTCAGGTGAGTGCTTGTGCCTCTGTGAGCGTGCACGAGACCCCAGGAGCGTGCACGGGGTTGGTATGAGCAAGCATGTGAGCGTGCACATGTGTTGTAATGAGCAACGTCTGACTGTGATCACCAACCTCATTCTATCAATAAAACTGAACCAGGACTAAACCCAGACTAAACCAGGACTAAACCAGGACTAAACCAGGACTAAACCAGGACTGAACCAGGTCTACACCAGACTGAGCCAGGACTAAACCAGGACTTCAACAGGACTTGACTGACCCGGGATTAAACCAGGACTGAGCATGAACCAGTATTCTGTGTCATTCTCTGGTATTTTCATTAGAAATCTCCAAAAAATCCACAAATGTTTTTTCCCTCATCATTTCTAACAGTGACAAGGTCCATTCTCCCATTATATTTACCCACCCACACCACAACATCTGGGAGGGCATCTGACACACCACAACATCTGCAGATTAACTAGATATTTGACTTACCCCCATCTCAGTCTAACACTACAGGGATACGGGAGGATGGGAGGGCATCTGACACACGGGGATACAGGAGGACGGAAGGGCATCTGACACAGGGGAGTTATCAGTGTATCAGTGTGTGACTGACATGAGGCTGACATGCACATTAAGTGTGAAACTCCTTGTGCACACCCTCACATGCTTTTATTTTAATGCATTTTTTTTTTAGCTAAAAAGTTACAAACTGTGGCTTTAACAGCTGATGTGGTTTAGCTCCCAGGGGTCAGTATTGGACATTGAACTGTTTATATTATATTAAAAAATCTAATGTGTTACAGTCATGCTGTTTGCAAAGAGATAATTTAAAACAACTCTTGTATATTTGACAAAGTAATGTGAGTAATTTATTTGAGTAATTTTGGTTTGGATGTTACAAGTTTTTATCAAAAAAACTAATTTCACACAAAATAAATCCAGGAGGAATAATCTGAAACTGTAGAAACTGAGTCTTTAATTTTTTTAGGAATAATAATCAATAACTCAGGTTCAAACCCTGGAGGAGGAGGCCCTTCCTGGACCTGGACTGAACCAGAACTAAACTAGGACTGAATCAGGACTCTCCTCAGTCTGTAGGTCTTCTGTTCAGAGGCAAGAATCTGAAAAATGTGATACTGGGAGCTCCCTCTCTCTCAAAAGTGGTCACAGAAGAGAGAGACTCATCTCCTCTTTCCTCTCTCCCTCTCTCTCTCTCTCTTCCTCTCTTTGATCAGCAGTCTCCCTTCTCTCCCTCCATCTCTGTTCTCTCTGTCAGTGTCTCCTCACTCTTTCTTTTCATTCTTTCTCTTCTTCCCTCTCTTTTTCTCCTTGTCTCATCTCTCCTTGCCTTCTAGCTCCTCATCTCGTCCCACCTGGATTCCTCCCTTGACCCCTAGCTCCTTGTCTCCTCGTCTCCTAGCTCCTGGCTGGATTCCTATATCATGTGAGGTTAGCTGCTGTGGATCATGAGACTGTAATTGGAGCAGGACTCTCAGACCTTCAGCTCTTCATTAAAGTCTATAAAGGTCAGAATCTAACCCATAACCTCAGGCTAATCACTCTGCCAACACTCAGAGGGATCAGGAGTCTAACCCACAACCTTCTTTCTGAGAGGATAACCACTCTGCCACAGGGAGAACACTCAGGATGTGTCGGATTTTACAATAAACTGGCTGCAACTAATTTTCAGCTAATCCTGCTCTGCTCCTCCTGCTCTGCTCTGCTGGCCCTGCTCCTCTGGCTCTACTCTTCTGGCCCTGCTCCTCTGGCCCTGCTCCCCTAGCTCTGCTCTCTGGCTCTGCTCCTCTGGTTCTGCTAGATCGGCCCAAACTGTAAATTGTTTTAATTTTTTTTTTTTTTTAATTGTTTTATTTGTTTTCTCTTAAATCTCACCTTTATGCACTGGCTTTTAATTCAACTTACAAATTGTTTTTTTTTTAATTGTTTTATTGTATTTCTATTTTTATTCTTTTATTCATTTAATATTGCTATCTTGTGTCTTTTATATTGATTGTATTTTTTCCTGTACTGTAAAGAACTTTAGGCACAATAGGTTGTTGTAAATCAGGGTTGCCAGGTTTCAGAGATCCAACCCGCATAGAAGCATCTGAAAAAGCCACGGCTGGATTTTCCACTGTATTCATGAAAGTAACACTCCACAGGTAACGCAGACTTGCCCCCTCCCCTCTCTCATGCTCTTATGCACAGTTAGAGACTGCGTGGCCATGGACCTATAATAAGAACTGGATAAGCCATTCCCCTTCTGTCCCCGTGCGAGATCGATCAGTGGCGGTTCCACTAGGAATGGCCACAGGTACTGCAGCTCTCGGGAGCTCCGGCCCAGAAAAAATTCTCCCATAGAGCACAATGCATTTTTTGGGAATTCAAACGCCTGTGTTTGGCTGACAGTATCCACAGCTTTCACTAAGTGTGCACCCCAATTGGCATCCTGGCTCGCTCTATTGTTCTCTTTGTTTCCTTTGTTTGCTTTGAGTCTGAGGATGGAGATATAGACAGGGGAAAGATGAATTCTAAGGCCCCCATTCCTGTTCAAGGAAGGATTATCTTTCCTAATAAAAATTTCTTCTTTAACTCCCCTCTTAAACAATTTCTTTTTTCTGTCTAAGGAGCTTTCACGATGATGTTGGTCAATTCTCACCCAAAGCAAACAAAGGAAACAAAGAGAACAATAGAGCTAGCCAGGATGCCAATAGGTGTGAAAGCACCCATTAAGAGTTGAATGAATATGTTAAGTATGTCTCAGGCACAGTGCACACTTAGTGTACCTCAATAGACCTAGCCTACATACAGAAACTGTAAACAATAGCTGTTTCCAGTTTCAGTGTAGTTAGCTCCTCCCTTCAGATAGAGATAAGGCAGTGTCCACCAGCAATCTGACCAGAACTGAAGAAGTGGCTTGGATGAGCAGCGAAACATCTTCACTCCTACAACTTTTTGTCCAGTTGACAGATTTTACTTTTGGCTTTTACTATGGATCAGACCTAGATGACTGAGGGATTACACAGACACTGTTAGCATAAATAACGTGACTAACTACTGTAATAATGACTAAGAGTGTTTTTAAGTAAGTGCACAACGTGCATTTAAATGAACTCGAAAAATACCTGAAAAACAGAACAGCGCTATAAAATAAAGTTCACCTTGACCTTGTGATTAGTTTTAGTTTTATTTGCTTACAACAAGTTAACACATGGTGAATGATTGTACAGATTATTCAAAATAACTAGTGTTTTGGGGTTTTTTTTCTTAAAAATCAATGTAATAAAGGTTTTTCCTCTCAAAGGAAGCTTCAGAACATTTCATGAGTCCCTGAAGCTGAGGATCTTTTGTGATTAGGTTAAATCACTCAAACTCCATACAACAATAATAAATTTATTATTTAAAGCTACAGTATGTAACTTTCTGCACCTGCATGATTCCATGAAAATAGAAAGTTAAAACCATACTTCGGAATATTCTCTATGGAGACAGATACGTTTTATGCCATAGTGTGGAATATTATAGTCAAAGGAACAACATTTCCCTGGAAACAAGTAGGGAATATTCTTATGGAGACAGATACGTTTTATGCCATAGTGTGGAATATTATAGTCAAAGGAACAACATTTCCCTGGAAACAAGTAGGAGGAGGCCCTCCTCCAGGCCAATTAAAGCAGAACTAGTAACCCTTGCCCCTACATGCACAAGTGACACTAGCTGCACATATCCTGCATGCAGATGTAACTGCATATTAAAGCAAAAATTATTCCAATTACATAACTAGAACAATGATACCACAAGTAATACATAAAAAAACTTACGTGATCAATAACAACATGGCCAGATTTGCGTCACTCTTGCACCCGTCTCTTTCCTTGAGCTCTCACCATTCCTCAAATGTCTTCCCCAGATTGATTTGTGTGTGAGCTCTGGCCCTGTCCGATTCACGTTTTCTTTTCCTTGCGTCCTAGACAAAGGCTTCTTCTGTCTTTTAGCTGGTTGTGCCATGGCTGACACCTCACAAATGACACTGGACATTTATTCTTCCAGTGAACTGTGGACAGTGGCGATAATGGGTGTGTTGCTAGCTCAGTTACCTGTATGTATATATACCGTAAAGCAATTTGTCTATCGCGAGAACGAGAACAGTCTCTGAGAGTTGACTGCGGGTTGGTGGCAACCAAGTTGCATGTCTGGTTTTTCCCTTCAAACACCCCAAAATCACTTTTGTAACCACCAGAGGGACTTTGAAAGACATTAAATAGTCTTTCAACTATTTAATGGCTGCTTTAACAGTCAGGTTTGTGGCGTTACAAGCCTGCTCACAGTAAGGATGCATGTTTTTCAGTGCAATAAACACAAACAAAAAATTACATACTGTGGCTTTAATTTCAAAATAAAACAATGAACAATATTCAAGGCAGATTGGGTACTTTCTAAATATTTGAAAATCACAATACTTCCAGTACATTAACGTACTGTCAAAAATAAAAGCACAATGACATTAAAGCAAATATTTTAAACTAAACTAATAAGATGAAAGATGACCTCATGTCAAAGGTCAGGAGGAGGCTCAGGAGGAGGAGAACACACGGGTGCCACTATAGCTGACACAAGCACCAAATGTTTATGTAGAAGGTAATTTATTATTTGTGGGTCTGGAGTCCAAACTGATCCTTTGGAGATTTGATGAAACTTTGATTACGTTTGATTGAGTTTTGGTGAAACTTTGATGGAGCTTTGGTGGAACTTTGATGGAGCTTTCATGGAGCTTTGTTGGAGCTTTGATGGAGCTTTGGTGGAGCTTTTTCTGGAGCTTTGATTGAGATTTGGTGGAGCTTTGGCTGGAGCTTTGATGGAGCTTTGATGAAGGTTTAATGGACCTTCTTGGAGTTTTGAGGGAGCTTTGATGGAGCTTTGCTGGAGCTTTGTTGGAGCTTTGGTTAGAGCTTTGATAGAACTTTGATTGAGTTTTGGTGCAGCTTTGATGGCGCTTTGATGGAGATTTGATGGAGCCTTGTTGGAGCTTTGATAAAGCTTTGGTGGACCTTTGGCTGGAGTTTTGATGGATCGTTGATGGAGCTGTTTGATCAAGCTTTGAGGGAGCTTTGTTTGGAGCTTTGTTGGAGCGTTGGTGGAACTTAGGTGGAGCTTTAATGGGGCTTTGATGTAGTTTTGGTGGCACTTTGATGGAGCTTTGGTGGAGTTTTAATAGAGCTTTTGCTGGAAATTTGTTGGAGCTTTGATGGAGGTTGGATGGAACTTTGATGGAACTTTGATGGGGTTTTGATGGGGCTTTGATCGAGCTTTGATGGAGTTTTGATGGAGCATTGGTTGGATCTTTGATGGACATTTGATTGAGCCTTGTTGGAGCTTTGATGGAGCCTTGATGGAGCTTTTGTTGGAGCTTTGTTGGAGCTTTGATGGAGCTTTGATGGAGATTTGATCGTGCCTTGTTGGATCTTTGATGGTGGTTTCATCAAGCTTTGATTGAGCTTTTGTTGGAGGTTTGTTGGATCTTTGATTGAGCTTTGATAGAGTTTTGAGGGAGCATTGATGGAGCTTTGGTTGGAGCTTTAATGGAGTTTTGATGGAGCTTTGATGGAGCTTTGATTGGAGCTTTGATGGAGCTTTAGTTGGAGCTTTGATGGAGCTTTGATAGAGGTTTGATAGAGCTTTGATGGAGCTTTGATTGGGCCTTCTTAGAGCTTTGAGGGAGCTTTGATGGTGGTTTCATGGAGCTTTAATGGAACTTTGGTTGGAGCTTTGATGGAGCTGTGATGGAGCTTTGATAGAACTTTGATGGGGTTTTGATGGAGCTTTGGTTGAGCTTTGTTGGAGGTTTGACAGAGCATTGGTTGGATCTTTTAATGGGGATTTGATCGAGCCTTGTTGGAGCTTTGATGGAGCTTTGATGGAGCTTTTGTTGGAGCTTTGTTGGAGCTTTGATGGAGCTTTGATGAAGCTTTGTTGGAGATTTGATCGAGTCTTGTTGGAACTTTGATGGAGCTTTGATGGTGGTTTCATCAAGCTTTGATGAAGCTTTGGTTGGAGGTTTGTTTCACGTTTGTTGGAGCTTTGATGGAGCTTTGATAGAGTTTTGATGGAGCTTTGATGGAGCTTTGATTGGAGCTTTGATGGAGCTTTAGTTGGCGCTTTGATGGAGCTTTGATTGAGCCTTCTTAGAGCTTTGATGGAGCATTGATGGTGCTTTCATGGAGCTTTAATGGAACTTTGGTTGGAGCTTTGATGGAGCTTTTGTTGGAGGTTTGATGGAGTTTTGATTGAGCTTTTGTTGGAGGTTTGTTGGGACTTTGATGAAGTTGTGATGGAGCTTTGATGGAGCTTTTGTTGGAGCTTTGTTTGAGCTTTGATGGAACTTTTGTTGGAGTTTTGATGGGGTTTTGATGGAGCTTTGATGGAGCTTTTGTTGATCTTTAGTTGGAGCTTTGATAGAGATTTTGTTGGAGCCTTGATGGAGCTTTGATGAACTTTTGATGAAGCTTTGTTGGAACTTTGATGGAGCTTTGGTGGAGCTTTGGCGGAAGCTTTGAAGGATCTTTGATGGAGCTTTTTGATGGAGCTTTGGTGGAGCTTTGGTGGAACTTTAGTGGGGCTTTTATTGAGCTTTGGTGGAGCTTTGATGGAGCTTTGATGGAGCTTTTGTTGGAGCTTTGATGGCACTTTGATGAAGCTTTGATGGAGCTTTGATGGGGCTTTGTTCGAGCTTTGATTATGCTTTGATGAAGCTTTGGTGGACCTTTGGCTGGAGCTTTGATGGACTGTTGATGGAGCTTTGAGGGAACTTTGGTGGAGCTTTGGTTGGAGCTTTGTCGGAGCATTGGTGGAGCATAGGTGGAGATTTAGTAGTGCTTTGATATATTGTTGGTGGAGCTTTGATGGAGCTTTATTGGAGCTTTGGTGGAGTTTTGATAGAGCTTTTGTTGGAGCTTTGTTGAAGCTTTGATGAAGCTTAGATGGACCTTTGGCTGGAGCATTGATGGATCATGCTGGCATTGGTGGAGCATAGGTAGAGATTTGGTTGACATTTAGTTGGAGATTTGATGGAGCTTTATTGGAGCTTTGGTGGAGTTTTGATAGAGCTTTTGTTGGAGCTTTGTTGAAGCTTTGATGAAGCTTAGGTGGACCTTTGGCTGGAGCATTGATGGATCATGCTGGCATTGGTGGAGCATAGGTGGAGATTTGGTTGACATTTAGTTGGAGCTTTGTTGGAGCATTGATGGAGCTTTTCTTAGAGCTTTGATGGAGCTTTGATGGTGGTTTCATGGAGCTTTGATGGAGCTTTTGTTGAGGGTTGTTGAAACTTTGATGGAGCTGTGATGCAGCTTTGATGGAGCTTCTTTTGGAGCCTTTTTGGAGCTTTGATGGAGTTTGATGAAGCTTTAATGGAGCTTCGGTTGGAGCTTTGATGGACCTTTTGTTAGAACTTTGTTGGAGCTTTGGTGGAGCTTTGATGGAGCTTTGATGGAGCCTTGTTTGAGCTTTGATGGAGCTTTGATGGTGGTTTCATGGAGCTTTGATGGAGCTTTGATGGAGCCTTGTTTGAGCTTTGATGGAGCTTTGATGGTGGTTTCATGGAGCTTTGATGGAGCTTTGATGGAGCTTTGATGGAGCTTTGATGGAGCTTTTGTTGAGGGTTGTTGGAACTTTGATGGATTGTTGATGGAGCTGTTTGATGGAGCTTTGATTGAGTTTTGGTGGAGCTTTAATGGAGCTGGAGTGGAGCTTTGATGGAGCTTTGATGGTGCTTTGGTGGAGCTTTGATGGAGCTTTTGTTGCAGTTTTGTTGGAGCTTTGATGGAGGTTTGAGGGAACTTTGATGGAGTTTTGAGGGAGCTTTAATGGAGCTGTGATGCAGTTTTGATGGAGCTTCTGTTGGAGCCTTGTTGGAGCTTTGATGGAGTTTGATGAAGCTTTAATGGAGCTTCGGTTGGAGCTTTGATGGAGCTTTAGTTGGAGCTTTGATGTAGGTTTGATGGTGCTTTGATGAAGCTACGGTGGAGCTTTGGTTGGAGCTTTGATGGAGCTTTTGTTGATCTTTAGGTGGAGCTTTGATGGAGCTTTGATGGAGCTGTTTGATGGGGCTTTGATGGAGCTTTGTTTGAGCTTTTTTTGGAGCTTTGGTCAAGCTTTGTTGGTGCTTTGATGGAGCTTTGGTTGATCTTTAGTTTGAGCATTGGTTGGAGATTTGATAGAACTTTTATTGAATTTTGGACCTTTGGCTGGACCTTTGATGGGGCTTTGTTGGAGCTGCTTGATGGAGCTTTGATTGAGTATTCGTGGAGATTTAATGGAGCTTTGGTGGAGCTTTAATAGAGCTTTTGTTGGAGCTATGTTGGAGCTTTGATGGAGGTTTGATGGAGCTTCGATAGAACTTTGATGGAGTTTTGATGGAGCTTTGATGGAGCTCTGGTGGAGCTTTTGATGGAGCTTTGTTGGAGCTTGGATGGCGGCTTAATCGAGCTGTGATGGAGCTTTGATGAAGCTTTTGTTGGAGCTTTTATATGAGCTTTGTTGGAGCTTTGATGGAGCTTTGATAGAGTTTTTGTTGGAGTTTTGTAGGAACTTTGATTGTAGTTTGATGGAGCTTTGATGGAGCATTTGTTGGAGCTTTGATGGAGCTGTGATGGTGCTTTGATGGAGCTTTGATGGAGCTTTTGTCATAGCTTTGCTGCTTTGATGGTGCTGTGATGGAGCTTTGATGGAGCTTTTGTTGAAGTGTTGTTGGAGCTTTGATGGAGTTTTGATGGAGCTTTAATAGAGCTTTGGTTGGAGCTTTAATAGAGCTTTAGTTGGAGCATTGTTGGAAGTTTGATGGAGCTTTTGTTGGAGCTTTGTTGGTGTTTTTGTTGGAGCTTTGTTGGAGCTTTAGTGGAACTTTAGTGGAGCTTTGATGGAGCTTTGATGGAGCTTTGATGGAGCTTTGGTGTAGCTTTGGCTGGGATATTGATGGATCTTTGATGAGCTTTTTGATGGAGCTTTGATGGACCTTTTTGGTGGAGATTTAGTGGTGCTTTGATGGAGCTTTGATGGAGCTTTGATGGAGCTTTGATGGAGCTTTGGTGTAGCTTTGGCTGGGATATTGATGGATCTTTGATGAGCTATTTGATGGAGCTTTGATGGAGCTTTTTGGTGGAGATTTAGTGGGGCTTTGATGGAGCTTTGGTGGAGTTTTGATGGAGCTTTTGTTGGAGCTATGTTGGAGCTTTGATGGAGGTTTGATGGAGCTTCAATAGAACTTTGATGGAGTTTTGATGGAGCTTTGGTGGAGCTTTTATGGACTTTTGACGAAGCATTGGTTGGAGCTTTGATGGAGCTTTGGTTGACATTTAGATTGATTGTTGATGGAGCTGCTTGATGGAGATTTGATTGAGTTTTGGTGGAGCTTTAATGGAGCTGGAGTGGAGCTTTGATGGAGCTTTGATGGGGCTTTGGTGGGGCTTTGGTGGGGCTTTAGTGGGCCTTTGATGGAGCTTTAGTGTTACTTTGATGGAGCTTTGATGGTGCTTTGGTGGAGCTTTGATGGAGCTTTTGTTGCAGTTTTGTTGGAGCTTTGATGGAGGTTTGAGGGAACTTTGATGGAGTTTTGAGGGAGCTTTAATGGAGCTCTGGTGGAGCTTTGATGGAGTTTTGACGGAGCTTTGGTTGGAGCTTTGATGGAGCATTCGTTGATCTTTAGTTGGAGCTTGGATGGCGCTTTAATCGAGCTGTGATGGAGCTTTGATGAAGCTTTTGTTGGAGCTTTTATATGGGCTTTGTTGGAGCTTTGATAGAGCTTTTGTTGGAGCTTTGTTGGAACTTTGATTGTAGTTTGATGGAGCTTTGATGGAGCCTTGCTGGAGCTTTGATGGAGCTGTGATGGTGCTTTGATGGAGCTTTGATGGAGCTTTTGTCATAGCTTTGGCTGTGATGGGGTTTGATGGAGCTTTGATGGAGCATTTGTTGGAGCATTGATGGAGCTTTTGTTATAGCTTTGTTGCTTTGATGGTGCTGTGATGGAGCTTTGATGGAACTTTGATGGAGCTTTGGTGGAGCTTTGATGGAGCTTTTGTTGCAGTTTTGTTGGAGTTTTGATGGAGGTTTGAGAGAACTTTGATGGAGTTTTGTTGGAGCTTTGTTGGAGCTTTAGTGGCGCTTTAGTGGAGCTTTGATGGAGCTTTGATAGAGCTTTGGTGTAGCTTTGGCTGGGACACTGAGGGATCTTTGATGAGCTTTTTGATGGAGCTTTGATGGTGCTTTGGTTGATCTTTAATTGGAGTTTTGATGGAGCTTTTGTTGGAGCTTGGGCTGGAGCTTAGGTGGAGCTTTAATGGGGCTTTGATGTAGTTTTGGTTGGAGCTTTGATGGAGCTTGGATGGCGCTTTAATGGATCTGTGATGGAGCTTTAATGGAGCTTTTGTTGGAGCTTTGTTGGAGCTTGGATGGCGCATTAATGGATCTGTGATGGAGCTTTGATGAAGCTTTTGTTGGAGCTTTTGTATGGGCTTTGTTGGAGCTTTGATGGAGCTTTGATAGAGCTTTTGTTGGAGCTTTGCTGGAACTTTGATTGTAGTTTGATGGAGATTTGATGGAGCCTTGTTGGAGCTTTGATGGAGCTTTGATGGAGGTTTGATGGAGCTTTGATGGAGCGTTTGTTGGGGGTTGTTGGAACTTTGATGGAGTTTGATGAAGCTTTAATGGAGCTTCAGTTGGAGCTTTGATGGAGCTTTAGTTGAAGCTTTGATGTAGGTTTGATGGAGCTTTGATGAAGCTACGGTGAAGCTACGGTGAAGCTTTGGTTGGAGCTTTGGTGGAGCTTTGTTGGCGCTTTGACGGAGCTTTTGTTGATCTTTAGGTGGAGCTTTGTTGGAGCTTTGATGGAGTTGTTTGATGGAGCTTTTGTTGGAACTTTGTTGGAGCTTGGATGACGCTTTAATCGAGCTGTGATGGAGCTTTGATGAAGCTTTTGTTGGAGCTTTTATATGGGCTTTGTTGGAGCTTTGATGGAGCTTTGATAGAGCTTTTGTTGGAGCTTTGTTGGAGCTTTGATTGTGGTTTGATGGAGCTGTGATGGTGGTTTGATGGAGCTTTGATGGAGCATTTGTTGGAGCATTGATGGAGCTTTTGTTATAGCTTTGTTGCTTTGATGGTGCTGTGATGGAGCTTTGATGGAGCTTTGATGGAGCTTTGATAAAGCTTTGGTGGTCCTTTGGCCTGAGCTTTGATGGAACTTTGATGGGGTTTTGATGGGGCTTTGGTTGAGCTTTGTTGGAGCTTTAGTTAGAGCTTTAATAGAACTTTGATTGAGCTTTGATGGAGCTTTGGTGGAGTTTTAATAGAGCTTTTGTTGGAGCTTTGTTGGAGTTTAGATGGAGGTTGGATGGTGCTTTGGTGGAACTTTGATGGGGTTTTGATGGAGCTTTGGTCGAGTTTTGATGGAGTTTTGATGGAGTTTTGACAGAGCGTTGGTTAGATCTTTGATGGAGCATTAGCTGACATTTAGTTGGAGCTTTGATGGAGCTTTAATGGAGCTTTTGTTGGAGCTTTGATGGAGCTTTGATGGAGCTTTAGTTTTAGCTTTGATGGAGGTTTGATGGAGCTT
>KN472345.1:0-10088 GCA_000787095.1 Periophthalmodon schlosseri
TCCTCCTCACCCCTCTGTCTCTCTCTCTTCCTCAGGGCCTTACCGGGGATGATGCAGTGGATCCGGTCACAGCGTCCAGGTGAGAGCGGCATAAACATCATCACCGCCGACTTTGTGGAGCTCGGCGAGTTCATCAGCGCCGTCATCACCCTCAACTACCACCTGGACGAGGAGGACGAGGACGCCACCTGAGGGCAGGCTCTGGGGGGGGCGCACCGGGGCTGTTACCGCGGCGATGGCGTCTGGGGGCGGGGCTCTCGCTCTTTTCTCGTTGGCATTTCTTTATAACAGGGGCGCTAACAGGGCTTCTCTCTATTTATTTAGGGCTATTGAGCAAGGCGTTGGGACTTGAGGATGTTTGAAATGCGAGGTTTGGCAGATTGCAAAGAGAATGAGGTTTTGGATCCAAATATAATTCCATTTTGTTTACTTTGCGTGTTGTAAAAATATCCGCTCTTTTGAGTAGTGGGTCACACTCCATCACTGCCTCAGAGCGTCTCAGCTGTGTGCTAAATGTGTTCTGTTCTGAGCTCAGTACTGCTTGATATTATGTGACCGTGTTTTCTATCCAAAGTTGTTTTGTAACTTGAACCATTCTAAGTGTTTGTATGTTGTTGTCTTAGTTTCAGTACAAAAAGTCAGATTTTTCAACCCTCTTTCATCACTAACCACATTATGAAGTGATAGTAAACAGTTGAGCATCGGTTTCTTCTTTGGCCAATAAGTCCTTGTCCAGTTTTTATATATAGATATATTTTGAGTTCTTCTTCCTGTAATGCACTTGTCACCTTGTTCCCCAATAACACAAACATATGTCAGCCATCTTAAGGTATATAGGAGGATTATACTGTAGATAGAACAGCTTGCACATTGTGAATCTCACAGTAGTTTTAAGTGTTCAAATGAGGCCCTCGTCCAAACAGAGTAATAATTAGGTTATGATGGGCCTTGTGATCCATTGTACTGTTGAAGTACCACACCAAACACATGGGAAATTTTGATGTTATGCAACTCATTGTATGTGGTACCAATGTTATAATAAAATGTATCTTGGTTTCATTTTTTTTGTAGTGTTTTTTATATCACTGCACTGATATAGCAGCCAAAGTAAGAGTCTGTGAGGTTTATCAGAACGATTTTAGTTTGTCCCATCAAATACTGATTGTTCCTTACCTGCCCACAGACTGTATAAAGAAGTGGATTAAGTGAGTGTGACGTCACCCATAGTGCTCGGCTCCAGTCAAATGCAGATCTTCGAAGCTAGCAGTTATAGGGGCCAATTTGGAACCAAGCGCCACATTTGGAATTCCAACCACAAGTATCATAGCAACCAAAGAGCCAATCTGGAGCGAGGCTGACGAAGGTCCGCCCCTTTCTGCCCGCACTGCTGGTTTAGCAGGGAGCTAAATTAATACAAACATTTTAAGACCCGAATGACGAGCCTGACAGCAGCAGTTACAGAGGAAAGGGTGACAATTTTTCAGTGTAAAGTGAATTGGAGCCGGAAGCTCACCCCTGCTCACTTGCTATTACACAGTTTATGGTCCAGCCAGAACCACACACTTTGACAAAACTTTACAAAGACGAGTAGATCTGGAGCGGTATCCTGTCTCCCTGATTCCAGAGGGTGTGATTGACAGGCAAATTAACCAATCAGAGAGGTGCATGATCTGTTCGTGTCAAAAATAAACATGACAGCTCACACGTAAAAAAGGGAAAACAAACATAAAGGACTGAAAAACAGCAGATTTTTGCAAAATCAACAATGGAAGCACCAGACTCTTATTTATCTCAGGTAAAAGAAGTTCTATATTGTTCTGAATGTTATGAGAATTTTTGAGAGGATTTGAGAGACACGTGAGACTGTGGTTGGACTGTCTCAATTCTAATTTGACTTTTTACATCTAAAAGTTTTATTGCATTACTAAAAGATAACATGGGCCCATTCGTTTAACTGTCAGGGATCTGTGCCATATGAAAAAACGATCTTATGGTAATATTTTAAAACAGCTCAAATGGTTGCAACCTGTTGACATCCTAAACTGTTTTTCTGAAATACTTTTAGAATACGCTCAGTCGCCCACGTGAATGACTTGAAACTTGCTGGCCCTGGGTGCATGGAGTCATCTTTGGCAGCGATAAAAACACAATTCAGATCCATGTGAAGTGTAAAATAGCAGATAAAACCTAAGCTGACTGCGCCTCCTCCTAATGCACACACAAGCTCTATTCTGTGGGCTGGTTTATGGCTCTGAAGGTGTAATACAGAAGAAGATCACTTATGCACCGGCTCATAACGCAAATGTAAACCACAAATATAAACTCAAAAACATGTAGTTTCATACAGTATATATACTCCAATAAAAGCACATTTATGAGACAAACACACAGACTGTATATATAAATGGACATAGCTAACCTGCTAGCCGCCGCGTTTCAAATAGGAAGTGATTATGGGCATGATTCCGGCTCCATCGACTCCAATTCACTTTCTATTGAAAAACTGTCACCCCTCTCTCTGTAACTGCTGCTGTCAGACTCGTCATTTTGGTCTTAAAATTTTCATATTAACCCGCTCTACATGATCCTGGGGTTTTTATTTCGTTATTGTGTCCGTAACTCAAGATATGAGCTTTAATAAGAGACAAATCAGCTGCATTCTTTCCCCAAGGTCGCTCCCGCTAGCGTTAGCAACAGTTTTGATTGACAGCGCTGCGAAGTGCCCACCTCCTGCCATACCAGCGTTGCTAAGGGAAGAGGCGTTACCTTCAACAGCTTCGCTCCAGATTGGTTCTTTGGTTACTATGATACTCGCGATCGGAATTCTTAATATGGAACTCGGCTCCAAATTTGCCCCTATAACCGCTAGCCTCCAGGAGCTTCACTTGACTGGAGCCGAACGCTATGGGTGACGTCACACTCCCTTAGTCCACTTCTTTATACAGACTATGGACAAAAAACATGTCAAATGTTGAGAGGTGCGTCAAAAGCAGTAGGTCAGTGAGTGTGCGTTCTCTGATCCAAATGTCTTGTCTACTGTTATTGTTCCTTGAGCAAGACACATGCTTTGAATGCCTAATAGATGTGGAAAAGCACTAGATAAATGTGGCCATAGCATTGTATGAATGTGCTACATAGGTATACAGTATATATTCAAAGCTAATATCAAAGGTCCTATATTACACAAAACTGAATCTAGTGAGCTATAAGCCATGTTATAATGCTGTTACCTCCTCAAAAACATATTATTAGTCTGTCTACATCTCCAAAGCTCGAAAATGCTCTGTCCACCTTGTGATGTCATCAAGCGGTAGTTTTCAAATGAATAGCTCCTTTTACCTTTAGTTCAGTAGAGATTGGCGATTCCAGGGCTGAAATCATCCAAATGATTCTAGTGAAGGTGTATGGAGTTTAAAAGCACAGTGGAGCACTTCCTGTATTACCACATGACATCACAAGGTGGAACAGAGTGTTTTCAATTTGAGAGAAGAACTCAGCTTATCACAAGGTGAACAGAGTGTTTTCAATTTGAGAGAAGAACTCAGCTTAAATATGCAGGGTTTGTGTGTTAAACATGTGTGAATGAAACAAAACACAACTCCAGGTCTGTTTGTGAGGAGAAAACAACATTATAACATAGATCAGAAAATAGTGACTATATCTCGAAAGTTTACCTGAACTTAAAAAAGTGACTTTGTGAAATATGAACCACCCACTCTCAGACTGAGTACCCATGAGCCACTCCGCCAGTCTAAACCCAACAGCACCTGTACTCTCCAAATACATAAGTGCTTTGAAATGCAGCATTCACAGAGGGATCCTAAAAATCAGATGGTTACCACGGCGATGAGGAGCGAGAAAGTGGGTGGGCAGCGGCGCCCTAGGGTGACCCGAAAGAGCCTGTGTGTTGTTATGTGCTGTTCTGTACCAGGTGCTGCTCAGAGAAAAAGAAGAGACTGCGTAAGCGTCTGAGCTCAGGGAGATGTACTGTGCTACTATGCAAATCATTTGGATTAATAATGCTCTGTCCAGGACATTTTATTGTTAAAATATTTCTACCTATGGAAAATCCAAAACTGTCTTCTATAGATATTTTAATGCAATATGAGATTGGATTTCTGTTGTACTAATGGTAAATGGTAAACAGACACATTTTTATATAGCGCTTTACCACCTTCAAAACACTCAAAGCGCTTTACATCAAGGAACCACTCAACCATTCACACACACATCCATACACCAGTGCACACAGACACTGGGAATGAGGTGGGTTAAGTGTCTTGCCCAGGGACACAACGACAGCATTCATCTGTGGGAGCTGGAATCACACCGCCAACCTGTGATCTGACCAAGCCATAGACTGTATAAAGAAGTGGACTAAGTGAGTGTGACCTTACCCATAGCGTTCAGCTTCAGCCAAATGAAGCTCACTTACCCATACGTTCAGCTTCAGCCAAATGAAGCTCATCAAGGATAGTCGTTACACAGGTGAATTTGGAGCTGAGTTCCATATTTGAAATTCTGACCGCGAGTATCATAGCAACCAAAGAGCCAATCAACAGCAAGACTGATGAAGGTAACACCCCTTTCCTCCTGCACTGTTGGTTTAGCAGGGAACCTTGAGTTACAGACAAAAATAGCTAAATAAAAATACCAGGATCATGTAGAGTGGGTCAATACGAACATTTTGAGACCAAAATGACGAGTCTGACAGCAGCAGTTACAGAGAGAGGGGCAACAGTTTTTCAATGTTAAGTGAACTGGAGCCAGAGTTGATGGAGCCGGAAGCGCGCCCATGATCACTTCCTATTTGGAACACGGCGGCTAGAAGGTTAGCTATGTCCATTTATATACAGTCTATGGACCAAGCTCTACAAATGTCTATGTCTAGAGTGGGATTTGAATCCCCAACCTTCGGATCAGTAGACAAACACTCTACCAACTGAGCCGCTGTCACTATCTCCACCTGGATGCTTCAATGGTGCCAAATGTGCAAAACCGCTTCCCTAAACACAATACAGAGTTCCTGAAACAGTCGTTTGCAGCAGAAGCGTGAAAATGCTAATGTGCTGTGTTTGTGTCTATCTCCACACAGCACAGACACAAGCAAACAGCCCAAAAGGAGGAGGAGGAGGAGGAGGAGGGAGGTGTGGGAGAAAGAGATGGATGATGGCATTCAGACACTTTGAATAGAGCCAGCAGTCAGATATGCTGCTGCAAAAATTAAAAAAAAAAAAAAGATTATGTTTTTGCATTTTGTTACAGGTACATTAGAATGAAATTTAACGAAAACTACATGAATGTCAGGATTCATTCGCTTATACCAGGGTCCCACAAACTGAAAATAGTTAAAGACTCTTAACAGTAGTCCATTTGTTTACCTGTTGCTATGGTGATGCTCAGAGCGTAGTGATATAGAACAGTGATTAGCTGTTGTCGGACTACACAAAAATAATGCACGGCAGCTAGTATTCAAATTTTCACTGACCAGGACACAGAGCCCTTTCACCTGCGAATGTGAAAAGCCTGTTCTCTGTCTGTAAATGTCTCACATATTCTTTTAGTGTTTTAAATGAAGCTAGTTCCTACATTCTACTCAGAGCAGTTGAGCATTTGTTTACCTGTTTCTATGGTGATGTCATGGTGACGGCCGCAGAGCAGTGATATAGAATGTGATTTAACTGTTGCCAGACTACTTGCTGAATTATGCAGAATTAACGCAGAGCAGTTAGCCACCGGAATAGGCTCTGAGCACAACAACGCCTGGCAACCTCGCTGTTAGCGTCACTACTTCCTTTCCAGTTTTATCTCTATGAGGTTTTTGCCGAGTCACAGTAACATGAATAAATATTTAAAGATCAGGCACTGGACAGAGAGCTGTGGGTGGATGTCACTGACAATATGACACCACACACTACACTACACAAATAAAATGAATACTTCAGCAGAGGACACTTCTGTGTTTAGAAAGAGACATGTTTGTGTTTCAGTGCTAACGCTAATGCTAATTTTAGGCATAGTAAATATTAAAACAGCACCACAAACTGAAGTATTCTACATATAAAAATAATTGCGTAGTATTTATTTTAATTTATTTGAATTTTAATGATTTTAATAAAGTGACTGTTAGCTTTGGGACACAGTGAACTAGCTAGCGTGCTAATGTGCACAGAGCCTAATCTCACAGACCGAGGATTTTGAGCTTTGGAGATGTAGAGAGACTAACAATAAAGGGTTACTCAAACATGTGTGAACAAAATAAAACACAACTCCTGGTATGTTTTTGAGGAGGTAACAACATTAGAACATGGTTTTAAAACTCACAAGACACATTTTTATATACCGTTTTTCCACCTTCAAGGCACTCAAAGCACTTCACATCAAGGAACTACTCACCCATTAACACACATTCACACACCAGATGAGCTAAGTGTCTTGCCCAAGGATACAGAGACAGTATTCACCCGAGGGAGCTGAGTTTGAACCACCAGCCTGCAGGCCTCTGAATCCGACCGCTCTAGGATATTTATGCTGGGAGCCGTTCATTACTGTGACAAATGTGTACGCCATACTCCACAATTCAAAAGAGCGCCATGGCAACAGACTGCATATTTCATCACTCTGAAACCCATATACGCAGTCAGTCAGACATGAAAACTTAAAATGGCTGACGGGATGAGGAGCACGTGCTCTTCCTCTGTCTGCTGACCTCTGACCTCTTGTATCAAAGGTCGTCATCCCTGAAGGCCTCAATAATAACAGTGATATGAGACCGCAGCCGTGTGCCGGGAGGAGGTCAGGAGGTCAAACCCACTCCAAAAGTCTGTGTGACCCAAACTAAAAGTCCAAAGTCACTGTGGTTTGGGCAATGGACTGTCGCAGACGAACAAGTCAAAGTCATGAAACTTTTTACATTGTATTCTGAGTTGGAAGTTCTATACTTTTTAACTATGGATGTACACTGACTTCACAATCCTTGCAAAGTTCATAAGACAAATTCATCCAATGTATTAAATCTTATCAGGGGTGACAGTAGCTCAGTTGGTGGAGCGTTTGTCCACTGATCTGAAGGTTGGTGATTCAAATCTCGTTCCTGATCACAAACTGTATATATAACATAACTAACCTGCTAGCCACCGCTAAATAGGAAGTGAGCATGGGCTCCAGCTCCATCGACTCTGGCTCAAATTCACTTTACATTGAAAAACTGTAGCCCCTCTCTCTGTAACTGCTGCTGTCAGACTCGTCATTTTGGTCTTAAAATGTTCATATTAACCCGCTCTACATGATCCTAGTATTTTTATTTTGCTATTTTATCCGTAAATCAATATATGAACAATAATAACAGACCAATCAGGCGCCTTCTTTCCCCGGGGTCACTTTCGCTAGCGTTGGCAACAAGTTTGATTGAAGTGCCCGCTCCGTACTAAACCAGCGGCGCAGGCGTCAGACCCACTGACCCACAGGTTGGCGGTACGATTCCAGCTCCCACAGATGAATGCTGCTGTTGAGTGTCGTTGAGTGGTTCCTTGATGTAAAGTGCTTTGAGTGACTTGAAGGTGGAAAAGCGCTATATAAAAATTGGACCATTTCTTCAACAATTTGTAACATTTTGCTCAAGAAAAACATAAAAATGTTAATTAAAAAGATATTAAAATGGATTAGAATAAACTCGTTGCTGTATTTAGTCATTTTAAGCAACATTTTTGGGTTAGTCCTTGTTTAGAATGAGTAAGGAGCAAGCAGACGCTGGATTAACATGATGAAATGAAAATTAATTTCATCTCCACTATGACAAACCTAATAGAAAAGTGTCTCAAATTTGTATAACTATGTGCTCATAAAATATCTTTTGAATTTACTTGAAGCTTTCGGATGTCTGGCCCATCTTCATGTGTCTTCTGCTGCTTTTGTAGTGACACAAAGTGGATTAGTGGAATAACTGTCTGTTCTGATTTTGCTTGTACTAAAGTCTTGAAATCTTGTTCAACAGAAACTGAATGTGAAGACTGGAGGGCTACTAACAGATTTAACCACATCTATTATGTTTCAGTTACACCCACTGAACAGTTTCAATTTCAATGGATCAAAGTATATTTTCTACAAAGGCCTGATCTGTTCTAGTTTTGCCACTGCAGTGTGTTGTGTTTGAGAAGCACAGAAGGACGTGTGATGTATGAGTGTAATTAGTTTGGGACATAAGCCTATTTTTCACCTGACACAGAGACACTGAGTTTGAATATAGCACAATATCACAATATAAAACACTGTGTAAGATCTGCATAGGTTTCATCGCACAATAACAACCAATGGTCCTTAAAGTCTATTTGTAGCTCTTTACATCTCTGCATATTTTGTATCGTATTGGCCGAGTCCCCAGAGCCCTCGTCACAGCCTAAGAATTAAACTATCAGGCGTATATTGCCCTCTAGTGACGACTTCACGAAACTACCCAAACTATCGCTTTTACAACGGCTATCAGCAGTAAATCATTGGCCACAAGTAGAAAGTAACCAAATAGCTCAAACGTATCAAGTGTATGTGAATATTGTCAAAATGGTAACACTGGATGACCCTTCTCTGACGTGTTCACGAATGGACAACGTGGGTAAAATATCAGGGACATCAGACCAGTAGGGTATGGGATTTAAACGAGCTACAGAGTGGTAGGAGGGTAAATGGCAACCGACTATGCCACTATGGCCCCAATGGTCAAAATGTTCTTATTCTAGTATTCTTGCATTATGCACACTTCCATCCTCAAAGACTACTGTAGACTATTCCTCTGTATATCTGCTGTACATGGGTCTCTCCATAGCAAACACCTCATCTCTCCCCTCTTTTGCAGCTGCAAAAATGAGGAATACAGCTGAAGGAGGCAGAGAGGCAAAAGCATCAGGAATAGGATGCGCCCATGGTGCAGGTCCGCTGGAGGCTGCGCATGCGCACTCGCAGGTTTCCGGGTAGTTAGTAAAGGCTGGTTTACGAACAGGGCGTCGGTGGAACAGAAGGAGCCAATGATTCCTATTTGTCCAGTTGTTTCTTTTACTTATGGTGAGTCCTGTTCATATGCTGTTTGTTAAGAACAGATAAATATTGATAATGCATTTGGTGTAATCTGTTATGAGTCTGTCAAATACTGAATGTCATATTTAGCCTGTGCTAACACTTTAGCTTCACTGTCCTCTGCAGTGCCCAGCCGGCTTGGGGAAGAGGCCAAAATGGCTACCGGGAATTATTTTGGCTTTACCCCTGGCGCTGCCGCGCAGTACAGGTTTGATGATCCTTTTTTTTTATTGTTTGAGTGATTTGGACGTTATGTTCTGTACTGATGCCAGTGCAACCGTCAAGTGATCCAGTGCGTCAGCCCAGCACCATTGTTGGAGCTGGGGGAGGGGGCGCTTATCTTACCATAATGCTGCAGGAATACTCCGTACGGACAGTCACTACAGATTACTGTGGCTGCTGTCACACTGATGGGCGCTGACCTTGTTGACGCGCACTTTATCTTTACTTGATGATCGCGGGGATGCTCACAGAGGCTGTCAAAACATTAGCACTATGCACCAGCCTCTCAGTCAGCATCAGGTCATACACACTGGTCACTCGTGTACAAAACACCTCGCATGAGAATATTGTTTAAAATGGTAAATTATATCAGTGCATTGAAATCGTGTATTTTACACCATCTGCAGTTGCTTTACTTCAACAAGTGATCTGACTGAGAACAATGTCCTTCTTCCCCTTCTTCCCCCATACAAATGTGTTATTTACACAGGAAGTCTCTGAAACTGCTAATCCTCCTGACTATAATCAATACGTTCCCCTTTAAACTGTCACATGGGATGAATACATATTTTGTATGTGTGTGCTTGTGTATAGGGGGGTCTGTGTGTTTGTGTGTGTGTATGGTGGGGGTTGTGGATATAGAATGATTTGGTGCCTGTCTTGTTGCAGTCAGCAGCCCACTGCAGGAGTAGCTTACACTCACCCCACTACAGTTGCCAGTTACACAGTGCACCAGGCCCCAGTGGCGGCCCACACAGTGGCCGCTGCCTACGCTCCCACCGCCGCCACCGTGGCCGTAG
>KN472348.1:0-24889 GCA_000787095.1 Periophthalmodon schlosseri
TCAAAACCCAAGAGTCAGGACTCAAGAGTCAAACTCAAACCCCAAAACTCAAAACTCAAAACCTAAACGGACGGGCAGCTGCAGACGTGTCCAGGACTAATGTGCATCCATTTGCAGATAGAGTTCAAGTCCGTAGAGCCTGAGCCCACTGAGCTGAGGGACAGAGGGGGGCTGTTCACTTCCTGATTCTCTGACAATAAAACACTTTATAATAAGAAGGAACATTTTGCTCAGTTACATGAAAAAATTGGTTCCCCGTACACTATTCTTTTCATAATAAAATAAAAATAAAACAATCTAGATTAAAAGTATGATTTTATATGTGTTTGAATTTTGTTTATTTCAGAATTTGTTTTTACCATAGAGTGTTTGTATAAATGGACATAGCTAACCCGCTAGCCACAGCGTTCCAAGTAGGAAGTGATTATGGCCGTGCTTCCGGCTCCAATTCACTTTCTATTGAAAAACTGTGGCCCCTCTCTCTGTAACTGCTGCTGTCAGACTCGTCATTTTGGTCTTAAAATGTTCGTATTAACCCGCTCTACGTGATCCTGGGGTTTTTATTTCGCTATTGTGTCCGTAAATTAAGATATGAACATTAATAACAGGCGCCTTCTTTCCCCAAAGTCGGTCCTGCTAACGTGAGGTTTGATTAACAGCCTCGCTCCATATTGGCTGTTTGGTTGCTACGATACCCGCGGTCGGAATTCTTAATATGGAAATCGTCTCCAAATTGGCCGCTATAACCTGCTCTGGCCTCGATGAGCTTCATTTGACCGGAGCCAAACGCTACGGGTGTCGTCGCACTCACTTAGTCCACTTCTTTACACAGTCTATGGTTTTTATCTTTTAACTGTGCAGTATTGATGAAATTTTGCCCGAAAACAAACAAAAGTCTTCAGAGTTCTCCATCTAACCCAGACTGGACCGTGGTTGGTACTGTCCCTATTGTGCGAATGTGAACTCCAGCCGACCCAGTGCACTCAGATCTGATGTATTGGGTCTAAAAAGACACTTGTTGTAGAAAAAGTTAAGTTTATCCAACTCAGAGGAATATACGAATGAACAGGAACTCAAATTATATTCAACATTGTTAGGTCTTATTACGTAAAAAGTACTTCTACACACAAAACCGCTTGTATTACCACTAACTTAATTATATTCCTGTACAAAGTGAGGTAATACTGTGTGGAGTTTGCGTGTTCTGCCTGTGTCTGCGCGAGTGTCCCAGTTTCCGCCTTCAACCTAAATATGCTATAACCGGATGAAGGGAATGACGCCCGCTTTTTCTGACTGGTTTGTAGATCGGGTCAAGTGCAGAGGATCTTTATTAGCTGCTTAAAGGTGCACTACGCAACTACTGCATTTTCCGGACTATGAGTCGCACTTTTTTCATAGTTTGGTCGGGGGTGCGACTTATACTCAGATGCGATTTATATATGAAATATATGTTTTTTTTCTTCATTGTTAGGCAGTTTTTGGCTGGTGCGACTTATACTCCGGAAAATACGGTACTCTCGTCTCCATGGAGATGTTATTGTTTTGTAATGTTACACAACAACAGGGCAGTCAACTATTCGTGAATATCTATGCATTTATTCCAGTACAGACATTTGTATTGGATTATTACTATGAGCGATGATTGGAAGCCTCTCCCCAGAGCTGATCTGTAACTTAGCCTGGTGGCGTCACCTGTGTAGAGAGATACAAGTTTAATGCCGTGCTGTGGAACATTACGGGCAAAGCAACGACATCTCCATGGAGTTACATATTGCACCTTAAAGTTGCCATATTACGCCATTTTCTGATCCATGTTATAATGTTGTTTCCTCATCACAAACAGACCTGGAGTTGTGTTTTGTTTCATTCATCCAAGTTTAACATAAACACTGCTTATTAAGGTGGAGTTCTTCTCTCACACAGAAAACACTCTGTTCCACCTTGTGATGTCATGTGTTAATACAGGAAGCGCTCCACTGTGCTTTTAAACTTCATACAACTTCACTAGAATCAGCTGGATAATTTCAGCCCTGGAATTGCCGACATCTACTGAAAGGGAGCTGTTAACTTGAAAACTATCACTTCATGACATCACAAGGTGGAACGGAGCATTTTGAGCTTTGGAGATGTAGACAGATAATAATAAAGAGTTACTCAAACATGTGTGAATGAAACAAAACACGACTCCAGGTGTGTTTTCGAGGAGGTAACGACATTATAACATGGCTTAAAGCTCACAAGAGTCAATTATGTGTAATATAGGACCTTGAAGAAGTGTCTGGAGTTGCATTTCTTGAGTTTAGACTCACTTCTACCTAAAGAGTGACACAAACATGATCTTCTTTTTCCTCAATGCTCCTACAGCAGTTCATCCATATATCAGGGCACAGAGTGGGTGGATAACTACAGACAGTATATAGTACAAGTCACTTAAGCTATGAGACAGACTTGTTGAATCCCAAGCTTTGAAAATGTGTTTTTACAGAAAATCCGGCCGTCTATTTTTATTCTAACAGTTATCATTGTGTTGCATCACATCACCAAAGCACGTTCCTTTCCATTTCCATTCCATGATTTGGTTCTGATGTTCCTTCAAAACGCTCTGCTCTGCCGTATCTTTAAAGTCCATTCACCTTCAACAGAATAGGGACATTCGTGGGACATGTTACGTGTATCGCCAACAAAGATAATCGTCATTACATCGTCAGAATGTACAGAAAAAAGATATTTATCCACAGGAGAGTCGACAGGGGAGACAAAGTGGTCCGCTGTCCCGGGCCCCAGAATTGGACCCTTTTCTTATTAATTTATATTAGAGGGGGGCCCATGTGAGGCTTCTTCCCCCAGGCCCCCAAATTTCTGCTGACGGCCCTGCTCATCCATAATGTTCCGCACTAGACGGTAGTTAACAAAGTACCGTTATATAAAACTTATTCATAACATTAAAATTATAATTATTCATATCAGAACATTTTTTAACTGTCAGCAGCTTTAATCGTTATCATGATATTATCGTCAAATCGCAATTAAACACAAAATTTCAAGATCGCTCCAACATGGTGGTCCTCCAACAGTCAAAGTAGCTTCACTACAGCTAACCAATGTCCAAACAGGCAGCTATTGTTTTTAGTATAATTTAAACTGCTTCACTTAGTTTTACATAAGGAAACACCAGCATAGGACAGTGAAAAGAAGTATTTAAATTGTCATTATTTAAAGTTACACAAAGTTATATGAAGGCGTGAGACAAAGTGGGCCTTTGTCTCTTTAATCTCACATTAACTTCACACATTTGTTCATTTCATTTCCCATAATTTTTCCATAGCCAACTAAACAGCTAGACACAACTATCCCGGGTTTGTTTTGTTTAGTCTTTGTTTAGTCACAGTTCACCTTTAAGTTAAATACTTAAAATATTTTACGTGGTTATTCTTACCTGAGTCTCCACATGGTCCAGACAAAAAGTGGGCGTGGCCAGTGTCGGCCATTTTTAAAGTCTTTGGGGAGTTCTTCTTTGTTTCAATGTCTTTGTGTATTTTGGTCTCAGTGTTTGTAGTTTGATTTTAAACACTTTTGTTAAATGAAACACTTTTTCGTAAATGAAGCAGTTAGGTTGATTTACCGCTAAAGTTAAAATCTAATCGGCACCTGTGGAATGATTCGTACTTACCTGGGGGAGGTCCTTCCTGATGGGAGAGTATAAAAGTGCAGGTTTAGTCCATCGGAGAGACTTAAGTACAGTTGTGTTCACGTGGTGATGCAGAGTTAATGGAAACTGCTTAGTTTCTGTTTAGTTTGTTGTTTTCTTGAGTTATTTTGCGTTTCATCTGGAGTCATCTTTTAATAAATTCCATCTGGTAAAAGACACTTTTATGTAGTGATGGTGAGATGAAGCCTCATGAGGCATTGAACCGCTTGAGCCAATTGGTTCGAGAAAGGCTTTGTTTCTCAAAGCTTCATGTGAGCACGAAACCACCTACTGGCCAAGTGTATAATCACAGGCAGCTGTATCTGACCCACATAATGTGTGATGCATTGAATTTTTGTGTCTGTTATGTCTGTTGGGAATTACAAAAAATGTATGACCAAATAATATCTGTACATATATTATCACATATGTGTATAATCAGTTTTGTATGTATTCTGTGTGTGTAAATTTTCCCAAAATGGTAATATCATAATATGGCAGGTAATATCTAATATGGCAGGTTAAGCTGTTTTTCTGAAAATGGCAAGGGCGTAATCCGGCAGAGGACAGTGAAAGTGCTTGTGAAACTAGGAAAAGGGCACAGATTATGCGTGTGTAACTTGGACAATGATGTACAGGACAGGGGAAATTTTATTCATTTTTATTCAGAAACAAAATCACTCGCTCCTCGCTGGCTCCATCCTATCACCTGTCCTACCCTTCTCACTCTCCTAAATCTCTCTCCCTAAACTCTTCAAACTCTCTCCAAACTCTCTCCAAAATATCTCCAAACTATCTCCAAACTCTAGTATCCAAACTCTCCAAACTCTCCAAACTCTGTCCAAACTCTCGACTGACCGCAACTCTCCTTCAAATACCCACATTTTGAATGGAGCCTGAGGGGTCTTTAAAGCTGTAATAGCTCGCGGCAAAATCTGAACCACTTCCCGAAGCAGCCACGTGGTACAGCCGGGCAGCGAGGCTTCGGACGTCATCGTTTTTGGCTCCTCCCCCAAATGAAGCAAGCCTCGATACGCACTTCGCGGAAACACCCCCTTCATTACTCGACACGCGCGTCGAAGCCTCGGCACATCTCGCAACATCGCTACTTTTATGTAAGTCTGCCTGTTACTTTGACCACATCAACGTGCACTGTGTAACTTTTCTGGTGAGGCTTCCCCCGCCTGCTCGTCTCCATGGAAATATTACTACTCAACCAGGTGTTTTTATTGCTCAAAAACACCTGTAAAAACGCACATGCTTACAGTTAGCGAGCTCACCTCTCCACAGATCAGACCTATGACTTGACCTGATGGTGTCACGTGCGTTTCTCCATGGCGAAAGATAAGTTTAACGCCGCCTTATGGGACATTCCAGGTAAAGCAAGTCTCATAGTGCAGCTTTAATGTAATTGAAAGTAGACACCGCTCCAAAGGATGAAGGATTATAATATAGTGAGTGACAACGAGTTCAAATCCAACACGTCTGTGAACACGTCCCCCTCTTCTCCTTTGTGTTTAATACTCTTTGTAGATAATTACCACGGCAATAACTTTCACATTTGAATGCTCGTAATTAGCAGTAATGAAGGGGTACCTCTGCTAATGACTGGGATTTAAAAGGTGTTACGCAATAGTGGCTGGGCAAACAGTTAAGCTAATTCAAAGTTGGGCTAAACTCACAAACTACAAAAAAGAAATTGTTTCAAAGAGAGAGTAAAGACAGAAATAGCTTTTTTCTTACAAATTCTTCCCTTGCGTGACCTTTTTTGGGATTAAAGCCGACAAAAATCTTTCAAAAACTGCACTACAACCACTCGCTTTGCTACTGATAAAAAATATCTGAATTATTCTCAAACATCCTCTGTTAAAATGATGTTTTTATAAAGTGTAATTTGACATAAAAAGTGATTTAAAGGTCCGATATTGCGTTGTTTTCTGATCTATGTTCTAATGTTGTTTCCTCGTCACAAACAGACCTGGAGTTGTGTTTTGTTTCACTCACACATTTGAGTAACTCTTTATTATTAATATGCTAAATCACCAAAGCTCAAAACGCTATGTTCCACCTTGTGATGTCATGAAGTGGTAGTTTTCAAGTTAACATCTACCTTTTACCTTTAGTTCAGTAGAAATTGGCAATTCCAGGTCTGAAATTATCCAAATGATTCTAGTGAAGGTGTGTGGAGTTTGAAAACACAGTGTAGCACTTCCTGTATTGACATGACATCACAAGGTGGAACAGAGTGTTTTCAGTTTGAGAGAAGAACTCACATCACAAGTGGAACGGGGCGTTTTGAGCTTTGGAGATGTAGACAGACTAATAATAAAGTGTTACTCAAACATGTCTGAATGAAACAAAACACAACTCCAGGTCTGTTTTTGAGGAGCTAACGACATTATAACATGGCTAAAAGTTCACACAGACACATTTTGCATAATCTAAGACCTTTAACAAATAATACAATGATAATAGACTATATGGCAGTTAAAGGTACACTGTACTTTTCGAGTAGAGGTCTGCCTCCTACTTAGCTCCATGGAGATTGCCTGCAATGTTCCACAGCATGGCATTTAACTTCTCTACCAGGAAAGCAAGGAGTGGTGTTGTGTCCTTGGGCAAGACACTTAACCCATTTTGAGTGTGAGTGTCTTTAACTATAAAAAAAAACCAAAAACACATCTGTTAGTGGATAAATACAAGATTAAGTTTAATGCCATACAGTGTAACTTTCCAAACAAAGCTGTTAGATTTCCATGGAGAAAAGCAAGTGGAGTTACACCTTAAAGGTCCAATATTACGCCCAACTGACTCTTCTGAGCTTTAAGCCATGTTATAATGTCGTTACCTCCTCAAAAACACACCTGGAGTTGTGTTTTGTTTCATTCGCACATGTTTGAGTAACACTTTATTATTGGTCTTTTTATATCTCCAAAGCTCAAAATCCTCTGTTCCACCTTGTGATGTCATGAAGTGGTAGTTTTCAAGTTAACAGCTATGTTTTACCTTTAGTTCAGTAAAGATTGGCTATTCCAGGTCTGAAATATCCAAATGATTCTAGTGAAGGTGTGCGGAGTTTAAAAACACTTCCTGTATTACCACATGACATCACAAGGTGGAACAGAGTGTTTTCTGTTTGGGAGAAGAACTCAGCCTAAATATGCAGCGTTTGTGTGTTAAACATGTGTGAATGAAACAAAACGCAACTCCAGGTCTGTTTGTGATGAGGAAACATTATAACATAGATCAGAAAACAGCGTAATATGGGCCCTTTTAAAAAAAAAAAAGCTAAACAAAAATCAGACAAGCACTTTATTAACAATATTATAAGCCAAAGTCTGTCCAAACACATGTCCCTCCTTGCACTGAGATGACCTTGTTGAGCTAATAGTGCGATCGTGTTAAAATCTACAAAAACATAACTCAAATCTGCTCATTAAAATACTGCAAATGAAATGCGATGTACGAGATCCGGCAGCAGGAGAGTTCACAGTCGCGCTAACCCTGTAGGTGCAAATTGCAGAGAGGCCATATGTTTTTTTTTTTTTCTTTCTTTCACACCAATCGCTATGGCAACTGAAAAGTGAAAATCTTGTTCTGTTTATAGTTTCTTGCCAGATTAGATGCAGCGGCAGCACACGCAGATATCTAAGCTCATCATTGTTAGCGTTTAGCGTTTAGCGTTTAGCCTCCGCAGGTACAAAACAAGCTTTGGAGCTGTCTGTTTAAATAGAGATGTGCGTGCGTAGGTGACACAGAGGCACGTGTTCACTATTGTTTATACAGGACATAATGGGAGAAACAAACACGAAACATTAGCCCCATTACGAGTTTAGATTCATTCACGTCTGTTTGAGTAATGTCTTATCCTCTTTTACGCCTTTTTTTACTACAAAAAGCTGGGCTGGGTTGGGTTCTGTTTTTATTTTGCCTTTTTGATCAGAAGAATACAACAGAACTACACTCTTCTCCCGCTGGTGGCTTAATCCATTGTTTAAAGCAACAGTTAGCAGTTTTTTTTTGGTTTTTTTTCCCCAGAAAGTATTTTTAAGGTCGTTCAGGTTGTAAAGATGGATAGAGTTGACCAAGACTGTCCTAAAATGTTAAAAAGTTAAATAATCTATCGCCACTTTAATTCTGTAGTATCTTGCTCTTGCGGCATTAGAGTGGTGGGATAAAGTAAATATACCAAAATTATAATAAGCTAAAACTAAACCAACAACACCACTGAAAATAAATCCAGAAAAATGAATATATAACTAAATGTAAAGTGCACAGGTAAGACTGGAGATTGTTTACCTGCTTTACATGTTTCACTTACTTCAGACAGTCGGGGAGCTTACGCTTACGCCCCCTACTGTCTGACGCCTTCTCCAGGACTGCCTCCCACGTGTGTGATAAGGTGTACGCTCCCTCGTCCCGATTCACGCTCCGTGCGTCAGACAGTAGGCGGCGCAAGCTTCCTCTGTAAATGAAACGAAACAAAACTTGGGTATAAAGTCAAGCCAAGCCAAACAGTTCACTCTGACTTCTCTTTAGTGTCTTTAAAGGTGCACAGTGTAACTTTTCTAATAAGGGGGGGGGTTGCCTGGGTTGCCTGGAATGTTCCACAGTATGGCATTAAACATATCTGTCTAGCATTTATTCTACTATAGTTTTTTATTGCTCTATAATACCTTGTAAAGCACACATTCTGACTGTGGGTGGGGCCGCCTCTCCACAGATCTGACGCGCAACTTGGTCTTTTGGTGCTTGTATCCGTGGAGATTGGGTTTAATGCCAACGGGACGTTCCAGGCAACGCAGTAGGATGACTCGGTGACTTGGCGTGGCGAGAAACTAATAATATTTCCATAAAGCAGGTGGCAGATCCTTCACCGGAAAAGTTACGTAATGAAACTTTGCCCGTATCTAGATGTTTGTATCCACGATAACTATCTTGAGGTTGCACATATGAGACTGAATAGCAGCTCCAGGATCATTAGCCATGTTCTGTCCTCTCTCTCCTCTTCCTCCCACACTCCTGACCCTTCCTCTCCTCCGTGCTGAGGCTTGTGTAATCCTGTTGTATCTTCTCCGAGCACAAATCTTTCCATCGCTCCTCATTCATTTTAACACCAACCTTGGGAGACATTTTTTTCATTAGAGATAAAAGCCATATTTTGATTTGTACAGTTACTCCACCACTAACAGTAAGTAAAAGGCGTTGGAACATGCATTTGGCTGAACGGAAGTCTCTCTGTGCTGTTGCTGTTTTTCAGAGGACATCACACTGTTCTATTCATGGGTTTCAGCCGCTTGTTTAGGTGCCATTTTGAGGACTTTTCACCAAACTAAAGATAGAATATTTTGGTAACACTTTTTACTACTAACTACACTTTCAAAACCTCTAGTAAACAAATAGTTTCTCAAGAATGAATCATGCTTAAAGGGCTCATATTACGTTATTTTCTGATCTGTTATAATGTTGTTTCCTGATCAAAAACATACCTGGAGTTGTGTTTTGTTTCATTCACATGTTTAACACGCAAATATTTTTAGGCTGTGTTCTTCTCTCAAGCTGAAAACACTCTGTTCCACCTTGTGATGTCATCAAGCGCTAATACAGTGTTTTAAACTCCATACACCTTCACTTCACTAGAATCATTTGGATAATTTCAGCCCTGGAATGGCCAATCTCGACTGAACTAAAGGTAAAAAGTAGCTGTTAACTTGAAAACTACCACTTCATGACATCACAAGGTGGAACAGAGCATTTTGAGCTTGTGTGAATGAAACAAAACACAACTCCAGGTCTGTTTTTGAGGAGGTAACAACATTATAACATGGCTTAAAGCTCATAAGAGTCTATTTTTGCGTAATAGGGGACCTTTAATTAACTATTTGTTCATTATGAATTAAGTCTAGTAAGTATTATTAACTGGTATCAGTATGTTATTTTGAATTGTTAATTACTGTGCCACTTGTAGATGAGATCAAGGCAGGTAAATTTCTTTGTTAATATGCAAAAATATATGGGTTTTAAATATAGTGTGATAATTAAACATGAAACGTGAATCTCCTTTTTGGATAATTCTTACAAAAATACCATATCCGTTTTGGTCCGGTGACTTTCTGTTCAAAGCTGCAGAACTGACAAACCCTGCCTCCTCACAGTGGAATTTTACCATAACAAGCTATAGATTTAAGACCAGAATAACGTGGTGAAACTTCTACAGAAATACTGGCTTCTGCCCCCATTGGAGAGTATGACGTCATCACTTTCTTGGATCTGAAAACAACCCGTAGAAACAAATTGGTGATGGTCTAATTAGGATCCATCGTGTCTGGACTGGACTCCCACGAAGCTGCTTACATTTACTCTATCTGGCAACCCACCTCCAGCTGTTCTTCAAAGAACACTCTGATCTGTCCAGGGGCAGCGGGGTTTTGAATGATAGTCAAAAAGCCTGTGGCGTTAATGAGGAAACTCAACCAGGAACATCAGTGGTGTCACCTGTCAGCCAATCAAAACACACTACTTTGCCTGTGCATTTATTCATACGGCTTTTTCAGATATGTAGGAGCAAATTATGACAAGTTTGGTCATTTTCATTCTCAAATATGTAGTTGTGACAAGTAGAACCACACTTTTAAAAAGTTATAGTAGTTAATGACGAAACAGCAGGTGTTCGACCCCTCACCTGGCCTTTGTTCAGACTCACCTGGGCCCTTTTCCAAACTGCTTCCTCCTTCCTTTTTCTAAGCACTAATCCTCATTTTGCACGTTCACACATTAAGTGCTGCTCCAAACAGACGAGTAGTGAGAAGTGGCTTATCATCTTCACATTAAGTCAGATCGGAGCTGACCTAACAGGTGAGTGTAACAGCGGAGAGCAGCCCGACAGGCAAAACACACCTCATGACTTCAGTGTTTATTTAGAAGCGTGAACATCGTCTTTACACATTTATACTGAATCACAGACTTTTAGAGATGAAAAGTCAAACAGCTTTGAGGTCAGATCTGCTTTTATTGCTGCTGGAAAACGACATGACTATTCTGTACGACTATTCTGTACGATTATTCTGTACGAGCTTTTAGGTGAAACTGCACCTGCTCCCGGTTATAATTCATTTTCTGTGACAGTGAAACAGGCGACTTCATAGATCCACGCGCTGCTTCACAGGAGCGTAGCACCGCAGAGCAGCCAGACGTGCCTTTACTGAGATGGGTAAACATCAGTGAATAGAGCCATGTGACTTTGTAAATGAAAGAAAACTGTCTCTGGAGTAAAATGTGTCTTTATTGGTTCAGGAAACCCCATTATTTTCATAAATGATAAGATTCAGTCACGTCACAGACACATTCAGTCACATGTGTATTCTGCACAACAAAACAACCAGTGCTCTACTGCTCCTGTGGTGTTAAAATGATGATTTTTGATATGAAACTTGGCGACATTTGTGGGCTTTGCTTTCACAGTAACGAGCCGTATCTTCAAGCTCCAAGCCTCTAATGAGGGAACCTCTGCTCAGCGGTGAAGGAAACTCACCCAGAGTTTAGTGGAAGTGAGGAGGAAAAGGAGGAACTGGTTTGGAAAAGGACCTTGTTCTCTCTGGTCTTCTTCCGTCAGGCCAAAGCTGGCACACTGTCAGACTGCAGTAACATAGAAACTATCTAGTATGTATTTTGTCCTTCTTCTGATACCGTAGTTACGCACAACACAAAGAGCCAAAGTGTAATGACACTACCGAGGCAGTAAATTGTGTGGTTCCTACATTCTGTTTTTACATTGTTTTTACCTGAGCAATATAAGACGATATAACAGGAGGTATGTGCAGTTTAACAGGAGGTATGTGCAATATAACAAGAAATATGTGCAATATAACAAGAAGTATGTGCAATATAACAGGAGGTATGTGCAATATCAGGAGGTATGTGCAATATAACAGTGCAATATAACAAGAAGTATGCAATATAACAGGAGGTATGTGCAATATAACAGGAGGTATGTGCAATATAACAGGAGGTATGTGCAATATAACAGGAGGTATGTGCAATATAACAGGAGGTATGTGCAATATAACAGGAGGTATGTGCAATATAACAGGAGGTATGTGCAATATAACAGGAAAGTATGTGCATATAACAAGAAGTATGTGCAATATAACAGGAGGTATGTGCAATATAACAAGAAATATGTGCAATATAACAAGAAGTATGTGGAATATAACAAGAAGTATGTGCAATATAACAGGAGGTATGTGCAATATAACAAGAAGTATTTGCAGAATAACAGAGGGGGGTTGGCGATTCTAATTACAGATGGTAGCTTTAATTTTGACAAGAAATTGATTTTGTTTTAGTCTCTTGACAAAAATGATAGTTTTAGTCAAGCTTTAAAAAGAGGTTCAGGCATCAACCACTGCTCATTTTGAAATATTTTGTCATCTTGTCTTCCAGATAGTAACTTCTTGTTGGGGAACGCCCAGGGTCGTCATGGTTACCCCATAGTGTACTGCTCGGACGGCTTCTGCGAGCTGACGGGGTTCGTGAGGACGGAGGTGATGCAGAAGACGTGCTCCTGTAGTTTCCTCCACGGAGCAGAGACCAGCGATAGTGTGGTCCAGCAGATCGACAAGGCCCTGAGCGGACAGCGCGAGTACCAAGCTCACGTCTGCTTCTACCGGAAAAATGGTACGACATTCTACAGGGCATCGTCAGAGTAACTGAGGTCATGAAGGATACTAATAATCTGACAGTATTGCAATGTACTAATCCCGATCTAACAAAGTATTTCCATTCGTCTTCAGTTATGGCAGGTAATATCTTATTTCTTTTAGGCAGATCATTACATTAGCAAGAAGTATTTAGCTTGATGTGTTGGGGCTGCTAGCAACGAGCCACCTTCACTTACACAGGGAGACCCAATGAGAGAACTTAGACTCTCCTTTTCATGGCCCCCCTGTACAAAATACAAACAACAAACAAACAAAACAAATAAGTACATAAGTCCATTTAAAACATTAAAACTGTTGCAGGTGTCAGTATAAAAGTTTGTTACCAAATTATTAAATTGCATTTGTGGCACTAAAGTATCCAGTTTTACTTGTCCTATAAATATATTCGATTTTTGTAAAGCAAAACACCCAAAAGTCCTTTTTCCCATTTCAGTTCTAGTACGAACAGTCCTTAGACTTATACAATCATATGATCTTGTATTAAAAGTTTCTGTATCAAAGTTCAACAAACAAGTGAGATATTCAGACAGTCTATGAAGTAGAGCCTTATAAATACATTTTATACAGTGTTGTTCTTCTGACAGATGCGATGGACAAGATACTGTTTCATAGAGTGAACAGTGATGGGTTTAAATTCATCGCCTGTTACGAAACGAAGGGCTGAGTGAATGAGCGAAAGAGTGGATCTAAAGGGTTTCAAGTGGAGGTGAAGTCTGCGTGTATATTATATCTCCATAATCCAGTGCAGAAAGAAAGGCTGCTTGAACAGTTTCTTACAACATCAGCTGCTGTTAGTTCCTGAGCAGAGGTCCCTGGAGAGAGACGTCCCAGGTGTGTGACAGGAGGAAGGCTCCGTCGTCACGGTTGATGGGGTCTTTTTGTTGCGTTCTGATTTCAATCGCCTCATTGATCCACCATTTGAAGTTTGAAGAACAAGTTAAAACGCTGGATCAAGGACCATCGCGCTACGGAAATACAGTCTAACCAAAAGAAATCCAGACCTGGAGTTGTGTTTTGTTTCATTCACACACGTTTAACACACAAACCCTGCGTGTTTAAGCTGAGTTCTTCTCTCAAACTGTAAACACTCTGTTCCACCTTGTGATGTCACCAAGTGGTAACACAGGAAGTGCTCCACTGTGTTTTTAAACTCCATACACCTTCACTAGAATCGTTTGGATAATTTCAGCCCTGGAATTACTGATTTCTACTGAACAAAAGCTAAAAAGCAGCTGTTAACTTGAAAACTACCACTATATGACATCACAAGGTGGAAAGGGTTACTTAAACATGTGTGAATGAAACAAAACACAACTCCAGGTATGTTTTTGAGGAGGTAATAACATTATAACATGGCTTAAAGCTCAAAAGTACCAGTACTTCACAACTATTAATGCAAACGATACAAGCCAGTGCTAAAGCTGCTAAAATTACATAACGACCTTGTTGCCAAACCATTGCAGTTTCATGAAAAGTCTTGCCACAAAACGCAATCCCATCTCACTTTCTCAGTTTGTTTTGAGTGAGAGCAGTGCATTAACCGTGTGGTCTTCACAGGGAGCCCATTCTGGTGCCTTCTGGACATCGTTCCAATCAAAAATGAAAAAGGCGACGTGGTTCTGTACCTTTTATCCTTCAAAGACGTCAGCGATTCGTTTGGGAAGAGCCACCACTATTCAGAGACAGAGGGTAAGACGCATAACCAGTCAGTATTCACTATATAGGCCGTTGCTCAGAACTTTCCACTCAGAACCTTCCACTGTCTTGAAGGTGGAAAACCGCTACATAAAAACATGACCAAAACGTGACCATATGTAACTAGCTAAATTATCAAAAAGTTAAAATTGGCCAAATATCTGATTAAACACATTTTTAACTCAGATCATTTAAAGCAACACTTAGAAACTGTCTTGACGTATAACATGTCACCTGCATGATTCCGTGGAAGTTAAAATCACTTTGGAACATTCTCCGTGGACATAGATTAGTTTTATGTCATACTGTGGAATATTATAGCCAGAGAAACAACATTGTCATGGAAACAAGCAGAGCAAGTGGGGCCCCCCAGCTCCAGGCCGAGTAAGAGTCAGGTCTGTGGAGATTCAAGCCCGCTCTGAGAACTGTAGTCTATTTTAGGGCTGAAAAGTTACACGGTGGGGCTTTAAGTTAATTCAGCATACATTACATTACAAGATATGAACATTAATAACTTAAACGATGCAATTTTTCAGTGTATAAATGCTTCACTTCAGTCTCTTTAATGTGTTTTGATGTTGGGTGGTTTTTCAGGGATCTGCGACGCCGTTCACCAGAGCAGAAAAACTCAACGCTCACACTTTGCACAAGTCCGACACCGAGGCCGGACCATCGTGCACCATCTCACCAACCTGTTCCACAAGAGAGGCAAGAGGAAGCTGACCAACGTGAGTACAAAACGAGAATATATCTGCGATTACGATTGCGTAACCATGGAAACACAGCCAATTCACCAGGCGTCGGAGGTTTTAGTTTAGTTGATTTCAATTCTTTTGGGGACCGAGCACATTTTTATTTCACAAAAGAAAAGACGGTCAGCTATGCAGATTACTATGCTCCAACAAATGCTCGTTTTCTAAAATTAAATACATTAAAATGACATGATCTTGTTGATCTCAATACACAATTATGATTTTTAAGGCACGTAATAATATGCTCCCTCAGTGAACAAACCCAGAGAGAGAAGGTACAATCTGAGAGGATCTTTCAGAAAGGTAATGTGAGAACCAGCCTAAAAAGTCAATGTGTCTCCATTAGAGGCGTCCATTTATAGAACAGCCTGGACCAAACATTAAAAGGCTCCAAAAGAATTTACACATTTAAAAAAATCTTGAAGTCCAGTATCATAGGAAAATATAGAGAACTAGAATAAAACTTACTTTATAAAGCACACACATTAAAAATAATTATGAATGATATAAAGTGTCTGCTTGTGTATGTATACCTAGATGTATACCTATATGTATGCATACTGACATGTGTTCATTGGTGTGTGTGTGTGTGTGTGTGTGTGTAAATATTGACGTGTTTTTGCTTATGTGTATGTGTGTATAAATAGGTCTTCATTCCTACATTTTGTTTTTTTCTGTAAATAGATTTTCTGCCATCTTGTGTTCTATATGTTAAGAGCGTTAGGCAAAATAAGTGTTATTTTATTGTTATTTTTGTATTATTTTTTGTGTTATTTTTGTGTTATTTTAGTGTTATTTTTGTGCTATTTTTGTGTTATTTTTGTGTTATTTTAGTATTATTTTTATGTTATTTTTGTGTTATTTTTGTATTTTTTTGTATTTTTTTGTGTTATTTTAGTGTTATGTTAGTGTTATTTTTGCGTTATTTTAGCGTTATTTTAGTGTTCTTTTTGTGCTATTTTTGTGCTATTTTAGTGTTAGTTTTGTGTTAGTTTTGTGTCATTTTTGTGCTATTTTAGTGTTATTTTAGTGTTATTTTAGTGTTATTTTTGTGCTATTTTTGTGTTATTTTTGTGTTAGTTTTGTGTCATTTTTGTGTTATTTTAGTGTTATTTATGTGTTAATTTTGTGTCATTTTTGTGTCATTTCTGTGCTATTTTTGTGTTATTTTGGTGTTATTTTAGTGTTATTTTTTGTGATATTCATGAATGATTATGCTAACTGATCGAGGAAAATAAACTAACTAACTTACCTTTTACACTCGAGCATCCTAATTACTCACCACAATGAGTTCATAAGAGACTAACTCTCAGAGACCGGTGCAGATGCAGACAGCACACAGACTTCAAGAGCTACTTACAATACAATTTATATATGTGTTGAGGCAGCACAAATTTTGCACAAAGACATGGGAAAAAAATCAGGTACGTGGCCCTTTAATTTCACTGTGGTTATGTGGTTATAATGCTATGGCTGATAAACTTATTTTGACCGTCCCTCCTCGTCGCTGTCAACACATAAGCGCCGCCCTACTGACATATATATATAATCAATCTATATGAAGCTGGCTCCAATATGGATCCTAATTAAACAGGGATTACCAGCCTCGACAAGTGCTTGGTGAGCTGGTCCGTCTCTCCTGGTCTAAAGCGGAGTTAATCAACAGCTCTGTAATGACCCACTCGTGATATTGACAAAGAGGGTTCAAACAGGCCAATTAGCCGAAAGGGGGTATAGGGAGGATTAACCACAAAACGTCGCATGAAAACCAGTGAGCTGTGAGCAGACTCAGAAGCACATGGAAGGGAACGGTTCGCTGGACCTGCCTCACCACAGCAGGTAAACAAACATCAGAGGTAGTGCTGGAAGTAACTAAATACAAGCAACCAAAGAAACGCATTCATTTAGACTGACTTGTTTCCAATGGTGGAACGTGGCGAAGTAAAAGTAGTAAAGAACCGTACTCAGGTGTAAATTGTAGGTATCTGTACTTTACTTAAGTACATTTTAAAGTGGATACGTTTTACTTTTACTTCACTTCATTTGAGAGCAGATATCTGTCTCCGACACTTACAAACATGTGAGTGCGGTCACCGGTGAATCTCCCCGAGTTCAGATGGGCGTGATTGACAGGTGGATTAGCCAATCAGGGACATGCGTGGTCCGTCTGTATCAGAAAAGTATGTCTGTTTACGAGGAAAAAAGAAAGGAACCAATGAGCAAAGCACTAACCTCTAAACTGAGGTGACGTTTGATTTTGTCGTAACTCATAGGTGACCAATGAGCTCCTTCGTTTCACATGGGTCAGATAAACAAATCTGATTGGACGGACATGTTTGATCCTGACTCGAGGTGTGATAGAGGGAGTGGGGACCAGCCTGATATCAGTCTGTATATTTTATGTTATTTATTTAATTCTTGAAAAATTAAAAGAGTTAAAAAAGTTAAACGTACAAGAAATGAATGAAAAGGAGCAGAAAGAAGAGTAATCTTACGTTGCTGCTGCCCCCTTTTCCAGACAGTGCTTTAACACTGAGAGTTACTGGCAAAAGAAAAATAAAGTCTGTCAACTGGAGAAAACATTGTAGGAGTGAAGAGGTTGCGCTGCTCATCCAAGCCGCTTCTTCAGCTCTGGTCAGATCACTGCTGGACACTGCCATATATCTGTCTGAAGGGAGGAGCTAATTACACTGAAACTCAAAACACCTATTGTTTACAGTTTCTGTTTGTAGGCAGGTCTATTGAGCTACACTAACTGTGCACTGTGCCTGAGTCATACTTAACATAGACTGAAACTCAAACACCTATTGTTTACAGTTTCTGTTTGTAGGCAGGTCTATTGAGCTACACTAACTGTGCACTGTGCCTGAGTCATACTTAACATAGTCATTCAAGCCCCTAATGAGTGATTTCACACCTATTAGCATCCTGGCTAGCCCTATTGTACACAGATATCTATAGAGAATTACTTAAAAACATTTCAGCACATTGCATTTATATCACAATATAAATCTATTGCAAACGCATATCTGCACTTTCATGAGCAACAGCTTAGTTTCTTTTTCATACCGACTTCATGAGCTGTGTTTATGTATTTCATAAATGCTATTATTGTTCTCGATTCTTTGATTTCTTTATCAAGACTAGTCCATAAATGAACTCCCTTCACAGCGGTGCTTTGTTCCATAACATTGGTTCTGAATCTGTTTTTTTTTTTTTAACACATCTGTTCCTTTGAGATAAGAACAGAGCACTACAGTCTAAAAGAGTCTTTGAATGTTTACAGGTCACACAGGTAGTGTAAAAAAACAGAGGGATGTCATTCTGAACTTGCCAGGCAAAAGTTACACTATTGCAGAACTCACACAGAGATCGGATCATGCATTTGATTAAATTTTCACCTGCAAAATATTACAAAAACTTTGAGTAAACACAAATATTTGCATTTCCAGAACATGTTCCAGAAGCCGTCTTTACCCGAGTACAAGGTTGCCGCGGTGAAGAAGTCCCGCCTCATTCTTCTTCACTACAGTATCTCCAAAGCCCTGTGGGACTGGCTCATCCTCTTGGCCACTTTCTACGTGGCCGTGACCGTTCCCTATGACGTCTGCTTTGTGAACCACGACCCCGACCAAGAGCGCCACACGCAGGTCAGCCAGGGAACCATGGCCAGTGACATCGCCGTGGAGGTCCTCTTCATTCTGGGTAACTACGCAAAGTATATTGTACTGTTTGGTATTTTAATGGAGATGGATGTTGGGGATTGTCCTCAGAGGTGGGCAGAAGTATTTACATTTGCTTCAGTAAAAAAAAAAACTGTTTAAATTGGCAAAAGCTTTATATTGTCAACATAAAATCCTCCAGCTAAGGTTGTCCTGACCAGCTCAAGATCTGGCAACCTCCTGACAGGTCGCCCCAGCTGCACTGAAGGACGGGTCAAATGCAGAGGACACATTTAACTTACCTTAACCCTTAACGTATTATACGGTCTAAATATTTCTGTTCTTTGCACCACTGTTCTTACCTGTCCAGCCAGAACCACACGCTTTGACAAAACTTTACAAAGACGAGCGGATCTGGAGCCCTGTATCCCTCCTCCCCGATTTCAGAGGGCGTGATTGACAGGCGGGTTAACCAATCAGAGACGCATGGTTTGTTCGCGTCAAAAACAAACATGGCTGCTTACACGTAAAAAAAAGGGGGAAAAAACAACATAAAGGACTGAGAAACAGTGTTGATTTTTGCAGAATAAACACTGGAAGCGCCAAACTTCATCTCAGGTAAAAGAAGTTCTATATTGTTCTAAATGTTACGTGAATTTTTGAGAGGAGTCTTCTGCCTTTGAGAAACACATGATACAAATGAGAGACTGGTTGGACCGTCTCAAATTAGGACCATAGACTGTATATATAAATGGACATAGCTAACCCGCTAGCCACCGCGTTCCAAGCAGGAGATGAGCATGTGTGCGCTTCTGACTCCATCGACTCCAATTCACTTTCTATTGAAAATTTACGCCCCTCTCTCCGTAACTGCTGCTGTCAGACTCATCATTTTGGTCTTAAAATGTTCGTATTAACCCGCTCCACATGATCCTGGTGTTTTTATTTCACTATTTTGTCCGTGAATCAAGATATGAACATTAATAACAGTCAAATCGGGCGCCTTCTTTCCACGAGCGTTAGCAACAGGTTTGATTGACAGCGTTGCTAAGCGTCCACTCCCCGCTAAACCAGTGGTGTGGGCGGGAAGGGGCGTTACCTTCAACAGCCTCGCTCCGGATTGGCTCTTTGGTTGCTATGATACTAATGGTCGGACTTCCAAACGTGGAACTTGGCTCCTACGGGTGACGTCACACTCACTTAGTCCACTTCTTTATACAGTCTACGGTTACATTAATCAAATAGAAAAACTCATTTTTTCGAGTAGTAGTTCTTATTTGAGTAACTTTTTGGATCACCCAGTAAAAGTACTCTTACTTAAGTACAATTTTAACTCCGTTACTCACCTCTGACTGTCGTCCTATTTAAGAGTTTGACAAAGGACAAGAAGTTCAACGTCAGAAACAAAACAAAGGATCATGGGATGTATATTTTTAGGTCTAAAACTTTACATCTCCACACAAAAAGATGTTTTTTTCTTTCTTATGTTTATTTATAACGTTCCTGTTTCGGAAGTGAATCGTCTGACAAGGAAATTAGCACATTCCAAGATAACCAGCGGAGTCGGGGGGTGTTAATCAGCCTGAGAAGTTGCTAAAAAGACATGATGCCATATACCAACGTTTTAGATTCTTACCTTCCAAAACACTGGTATTGTACATAGATTTGGTGGCAGCGGCTCAGTTGGTGGTAGAGACGTTTGCCCACTAACGCAGAAGTTGTTGGTTCGATCTCTGTTTGGCAAGGCACTCACCTTTATATGAATAAACCAGTGTGACTTCTGGAGGGCATAGATATGGAAATGTCAGCCACCTGCCACGGAATAAATGAATAATGCGCCACGTTCACTGTTACGTAATTTTTCTTGCTCAAACTAAAGACATTGTTTCAGTAATTACAGGCTCCACATACAAGAATTATTCATGGCAATTAAAACACTTGTGAAGCACTTTTTTCAGTTGTTCTTGTTTCTGTACATCGACTTGAAATAGCTATGGTAACTGGTCTGTGGTCACGTTTTTATGTAGCGCTTTTCCACCTTCAAGACACTCAAAGCGATTTACATCAAGGAAACACTCATTCACACACACATTCAGCGGCGATATTTACGTCGAAAGCAGGAAGTTGAAGTGACTTTAAGCCATAAAATTACTGTAACACGCAAGTTTGTGGAGCCAGTTCCAAATAAATAAATAATGACCTTTCAAAATTTGTCGATCGTAGGTTGGGAGATTTCTTTGAAAAACAACGTCTCTCCCATAGAGTTTCGTAGACTCCTGTCCTCCGTGTGAAATTATGACACCGTTAAGTTGAAGAACGTGAACGCAACCTATTGAGTGTCCGCCATTTTGGTATCACCACAGTCCTCAGATATATTCACGCAGTATTTATGCAGTTCTGTTTAGTGTTGTCACGATACTAAAATTTCTAACTCAATTTCGATACTAAGGAATAGACTCGATACTCAATACTGATTCAGATACCAAAATGATAATAAAAAAACACTCTTTATTTAAATCATAGTACTTTCTTTTCTATTCCCGTGTGGCCTTATATCTGTGTAATCCCTCAGTCGTCCAGTAGGTTCCGTAGTGGTCCATGGGCGTAAACTCGTCTAAGGTTCCGTATGGTCCATGGGCGTAAACTCGTCTATGTGTCTTATACTTGTTCTGATACAGCTCAAAATCAGTCTAAAGCTCTTCAGGAAAGGTTCATTTCTGCCCTGTGAATGTGACTAGTTTTAATATCGATTACTATCTGATTTTCTATACTTTTGGCGACCCTGCTTCTGCCCGCTTACCCAGAATTCCTCAGAGTTCCTCAGAGTTAGCCCCGTAATGCTGTGATTCAGAGCAGACGTGTTGATTGTCTTGTACGTTTACCTCGTCTCATTCGGAGGGTGTCTGATGTCCTCCCGGTGATATTCTCCCACTTTTTCCCCCACTTCTCTTGGGTGTTATCGCACATTCCTCATCTGACTTTGACGTATTTAATAAAGTTTGAGAGTCCTCACAGAAAGAACTTGCCCTTATTACACTTTAGATTGCACCGATTCACCCGGGAAATAACACAGTCCATTTGTGGCATTACGAGTGGGTGAAGTTAATATAACCAAATTATAATAATAACAGCGACGGCACCAGGTTTAACCCAGAAAAATAAACAAACTCCACTAAAGCATAAGGCACAGGTTCGCTCACTGATGGAGGCAAGTGAGTTTCAGGTTAAATAGCAGTTTTATTTTAAATTGCATAAAGCTTGAGTCAGGACTTTTTATTGCTATCATTTTCACTATAAAAGGACCAATATAATTTTATTCACTTGAACAGTTTGGTTCTTTATGTTCACAGATCATACTTTCCAGCTATTAAGTTTTTACATTTTAAAGTTCAGTTTCACATTAGGGCAAGAAGGAACAAAAAGGTGAAGACAACAGGATGCACTGCAGTGTGACGCCGACTCAAACCCCATAACCTGAGAAACACATGACATTAGTCTATAGTTGGTTAAAGTATTTCATTCTCATGCAACAATTTAAACACACCGCTTCAAAACTCGCAGCCGTGCTCAGTCAGAGGCATGAGCTCGGCCATAGACTGTATATATAAATGGACATAGCTAACGTGCTAGCTGACGTGTTCCAAAAAGGAAGTAACCATGGGCGCGCTTCCGGCTCCATCGACTCTGGCTCCAGTTCACTTTCAATTGAAAAACTGTCGCTCCTCTCTCTGTAACGGCTGCTGTCAGGCTAGTCATTTTGGTCTTAAAAAGTTCGTATTAATCCGCGATCCTGGTGTTTTTATTTGGCTATTTTGTTTGTAAATCAAGATATGAACATTAATAACAAACCAATGAGGCAACTTCTTTCCCCGAGGTCGGTCCCGCTAGCGTTAGCAACAGGTTTGATTGACAGCGTTGCTAAGCACCCGCTCCCTGCTAAAACAGCAGTATGGGCGGGAAGGGGGGCTACTTTCAACAGCCTCGCTCCAGATTGGCTCTTTGGTTGCTATGATACTCATGGTAGTAATTCCAAATATGGAACTTGGCTCGAAATTGGCTCCTGTAACTGCTAACCTCAACCAGCTTCATTCTGGAGCCGAACGCTGTGGGTGACGTCACACTCACTTAGTCCACTTCTTTACACAGTCTATGGTATCACATCATAAAAACTACACTATTTAGGCCTTAATAAAGCATGAAGAAAGACTTAATTCACAATGAGCAAATAGTTAATTAAGAAGAGTGATTTAGTCTTAGGAATTATTTAATTAAGAGGTAAGTGTTTGGGAACTGTATTAAGTTGTAGTGTTACCAAGATGTATCTACAGGCTTTGAGCATCTTCACCAGTGACTCAGCAGTGAAGGCTGAAGGTTGGTGACTCAGTATCGACTCTAGAGCATACTGTTGTTGTATCCTCGAGCAAGACACTTCGCCCACTTTGTGCTGCTATGTGATAAAAATGCAAATGCTGAAAATGCACTTTAGATGGATATTTGGTTCATGGTCGTAAGGGAGGTTGCAGTATTACACTGCCAGTCAAAAGTTTGGACACACCCCCTCATTAAGTGTTTTTTTCTTTATTTTTAAAGAAAAAAAGTTTTCATTTACATACAGAAATATACGAAGCAAGATATATGGAGTTATGTAGTAAAGAAAAAAAGTTAAATAACTCTTTTTTTTAATATATAAATATATTTTATATTCAAATACTCAAAGGAGCCACTCTTGGCTCTGTCAAAAAGTGGAGTTAGTGGAGTCATTTCACTTTTTTCTTTACTACATAATTCCTTGTATCTTCCTTATCAGGGGCGGCGCCAGACATTTTTGGTTGCAGGAGCTAAAGGGGGTGCTAAGATCATCAATGTGGGTGCTCACTTAAAAAGTTAATTTAGAGGATTTAACAGTAAAGCGTACCCCCCACCCCCGAACATGTTTGTTTTGCTGTTTAAAGCTAATTTAAATGTAGTTAGCCGCTGTAGTGATTTATAAAACCTAATATGGAATTCTTCATTTTATTGCAGTCTCATTTTTAACGCTTGGAACAATTGGATGTGCTATGAAAGTGGAGCAAAAATCTTTGGGGGAGCTATGGGGGTGCACTGGTCATTCTAGGGGAGGCTTGGGCCCCCTCAAGCCCCCCCCCCGGCACCGCCCCTGTTGCTTATACTACTATGTATACAGATGATGATGTATACAAAAGAAAGTAGTAAAAAAAACATTGAATGAGAGGGTGTATTTCAACATTTCTGGATTGTAGGTTTGGATATTTATTTTTTTCTTTCTTAATAGAGTTACAAATATAGGTCCCTATTCTCCATCTGAAATTATGACGTATGTAGTGCAAGGAATTCAAAATATTGATAAAGGAAAACCTGTTTTTTCTATACAATCACGTTCTGACTCACGTTTCTTCTTTCTCTGTTTTTTTCTTTTCAGATATCGTATTAAATTTCCGTACGACCTACGTGAGTCAGTCGGGTCAGGTGATCTACAACCCTCGTTCGATCTACCTTCATTACTGCACCACCTGGTTCTTTGTTGACCTGATTGCCGCGTTGCCCTTTGACCTTCTATATGCGCTCAACATCACAGTGGTGAGGTCATCAGCTTTAGCATATACATATGTGTGTGATTCACGTCATTGTAGACCAATTATACTTGATTTGCAGTGGGTTTCGAGCTGTGGCAACGGGTCTTTGTTGTTAAAGCGATTGAGAAATGGGGAAGGTCTGCACAAAATCCTTCGAATCAGTTTAACTACATGAAACAAGAACCTAGCTACAAAAAGTGGTGCCGTATTCAACCCCAAAGAAGTGATTATCGTCAGCTGAAAAGACTTTAACCCGTAATATTAATATGACAAGTTTGTGGAGCCGATCCCAAACAAATACTGAGAAGGTTCAACATTTGTGGATCAGAATTTTGGAGATTTCTTTCCAAAACTGTGAATATCCCTCAGAGTTATTTACATAGGTTTCAGATTGACAAACAGGTCTAAACCAGGACTGAACCAGTACTGAACCAGGACTGAACCAAGACTGAACCAGGACTGAACCAGGACTGAACTTGAACTAAACCAGGACTACACCAGTACTAAACCAGGACTAAACCAGGACTACACCAGTACTAAACCAGGACTAAACCAGGACTACACCAGTACTAAACCAGGACTAAACCAGGACTACACCAGTACTAAACCAGGACTAAACCAGGACTACACCAGTACTAAACCAGGACTAAACCAGGACTACACCAGTACTAAACCAGGACTAAACCAGGACTACACCAGTACTAAACCAGGACTAAACCAGGACTACACCAGTACTAAACCAGGACTACACCAGGACTAAACCAGGACTAAACCAGGACTA